>UELV01079860.1:10731-30961 GCA_900490015.1 Megastigmus stigmatizans | reverse complement strand
ATATATGTGTGTGTGTGTGTAGGAGCAGTGCAGGAAAGGGAGCTCCGGCGAGCCGCGCGGGTCTAAAAATTAACGACATAAAGGAAAAGCAGACAGAAATTGAATGAAACCCGATTAAATCGAAAGAGTTAAAAGGAGAACAGGCGAAAAAGGAAGAATTATTAAAGGGACGGAAGGCGTGTGGCTAGAAGAAGCAGAGAGAGAGAGAGAGAGAGAGAGAGAGAGAGAGAGAAAGAAAGGAAAGAGAAAGAAAGATGGCGGGGGCGGTTGGTAACCGCGTTGGCTGGCGGCCACGTTTTAATTATACCCCGAAAAGCTCACTCGCACTCAAAGACGAATCCTCCTTTTCTCTCTGTTTTTCGTCCTCGTTAACTACCCACTCGTTATGCCAGTCTCGTATCGGTGGCCGCCAAACTCCTACTCGATCACTCTTTTCCCCTCTCTCTTTCTCTCTCTCTCTCTGTCTCTCTCTGTCTCTCTCTCTTTCTTTTTTCCGTCTCGATTAATAGCCGCCCGCCACCGCGATAATTCGTTAGCGGCGCGTGTATTTGCTTTGCGCGTCGTTCTGCAATTCCTGGGACGGGGAAGGGGGGAAAGAAGTATTTCTAAAGGAGTAATTGTAGAACGAGCTGGCAGTGCACGTAGGACGATTTAGGAGCTGCTCCCGCTGCTGCGATACCGCGAAATTAAAAGGCAGTGAGTGCGCACTTTTGGAAATTGCTTACGTGTAGACGCCGATGCCCGGGATGCTTTATTAATTTGTGTTAAGGATGATCGAGTGTTTATTCTTTTTGGGATTTAGAAAGATGTATGGGTATGCGTTGGGCTCGATGGACGTAATTCTGTTTCTTTTTTTTTTTAATTTTATCAAAGATCGAGCCTTCTGATCTTTTTCAAAAATAAATTAATACTTTCATAAAATGGATTTATTCGAGAAAAATTTTGCTTGATGCTGAAACCACGTGCGTTATATAATATTTCCATTATGATTTTTAATTTTGTATCAGCGGCCAACAAATATTGTTGCGCATTACCATAAACTAAAAATCGACCTCCCAAATCAGCCGTAAAAGAGAAATTCGATTTTCGACTCCTGCACCATTGTATAAAAAAAGAAGGGATCCAACGCCCAGAATCATTTAAATAACATCCGGGAAAAGTTTCGTATCTCCAACCCTGTGCGCAGGTAATAAAAGAAAATCGGATTTCGCATCTCGCCCGTTGCACACGCGAGTTGTAAAGCCCAAGAGTGTGGAGAGAAAGAAAGAGTGTCGTCGGCCAGCGAATCTATCTAATCCCCCTCCATCTCAGTTCCAGATTATCCGGGCATTGAGAGCTGGAGGAGGAAGAAGAAGAAGAAGAAGATGCCGCGGAGCAGAAGCAGCAGTAGCAGCAGCGGTAGGACTACTCGGGCGCCAGCCAAAAGGTCAACGAAATCGAACCCGAAGGCTTCTTCTTCAGCGTCGTCGCTGGGCTAGAAAGGCAAGTGAGGGCCGGCAAAAGGCAACGAAGTCGAGAGGGGACAGAAAAAAGGAGACCGAGATCGGCTCTGCAACCTCGGTGAGTGAGAAGATAAAAGACTCCGGGAGCTGAATCCCTCGGTGGTACTCTCTCTTTCTCTCTCTCTCTCTCTTACTTTTTTCCACCTTTTTTTTTATTGGGTAAGAGCGTTTTGCACCTCCGTCGTTTTTATGAAGTCTGGGCGCTGGATTTTCCTGATTTTCTTTCCTGAATATCGACCATTTTTACGGCGTCTATATAGTTGCTATGTTCCCTTTTTTCCGGTTGTAAGCGATAGATTGTTTCGCAAAAAAGTATTTGAAATCACGCACCTTTCTCATTTAAGTGTAATTGTTATGTATTCTAGCACGGATTGAAAGCAAAATTCTGTACAGAACCAATAGCTCTATCGACATGTATTAGAATGAACATTGAATCGATTAAAATGTAATTATTTTAACAACCTTATTATGTATAAGAAACCCAAGCAATAAAAACGCTTTTCATAATGAAATAATCGAATGAAAAAAAGTTCTATAATCATACGTAAATAATAAGACCATATGATTAAGCTTGCTCAACTAACGAGTGAACGATTCTTCTCGACAGTATTGACGATGCGCTCGGCCACGGGCGTGAATAGCGCGGTGGTGGCCGCGGGAGTAGCAGCAACAGCAGCAGCAGCAGCAGCAGCAGGAGCAAGAGGCGCAGCGCTTGGGGATCGCGCCTTGGGAGGATGATAGATCCCAAGCCGCAGATACTGCTGGCGCCGGCGCTGAGCAACAGCAGCTGCTGGCGCAGCTTGCCGGCCGGCGGTGGCCTCGAGGCGCGCTGGCAGTCACCCGGCATCGGTGAACTCGTGCGCGCTGCCCTCGTACTCACCCTCACGCTCGGCATCCTCGGGGCCAATCTCCTCGTCATTTGCGTCATCAACAGCAGGAGATATCACAAGTACATACACGCGCAGGTGAGTTTTTTTTTTCTTTTCTTTGATTTTGGGGATTCTGTATGGTATGGGGACGCTACCGCTAGATGGCGTCTGGCTGATTTTAGTTTGTTCGACCTAATTGAATGATAGAGATACGGTAATTCTAGCAATGTTTGGATTAGAGAATTATAAATATTCATTCGTTCTTGCTGGTATTTACAACACTGGACTGCTGTTGAATGTACATCTTGATACTCTAGTAGCGATGCATTTACATTAGCATAAATTACAGTGTAACGTTACATTTAATTTTTAATCTGGATACATACATTCGAAACTGCGCGAGTTGTATAAACGATACATTAGTTTCATAAATATATATAGTTAATAGTTCTGGTCTCTTATATAAAGCTACATTTTAATGTGAACGATCACAGAGAAACACAAAGGCTATTCATTCATTAAATCGATCGTCCGTAGCTGTTTGATTAGTAGAGAATAATCATGTGCTCTGTAGTACCTGTAATTTCATATACATATCGATGCATTAACTCGGTTACTGTCGACTACACTGTCAGCAATAAACCTCAAGCCATTGATTAACATATATTTAAACAAATCAGTAGCATGAAACGATCATTAATTTACCATTTCATATGAAGGATTAACATCGATATATGTTTTGCAGGTTCCGATTTTCAAATATATTCAATATCAGCTAATATTATTGCCATAATTACTTTAAAAACGATGATGGGAAATGTATAACTAATATAATTGAGGCTACGATGAAGCTACAAATGGTTGTAAAACTGAAGTCCTCTCTCGATCAAACTCATAATCCTCGTTTACGGTCAAAGAACCTTACGTCCGATCTGTGCACCTACTCACAGTAAACACTGGATATAATCTTTTATCAGACACTCATCCAACAGAATATTAGCTCATAAAGATATATTTTTTTATAAGTACTACCACTAGGTGTCTTTACACGCCTGATGGTTCACAAAATCGATCGGATTATCAGCGTCGCGATCGAAAATTATTAGCTGGTCCGATCAATTTCTAACGAGTCGTAAAGCGACTACGTAAAAGTAATACTCTCGCTGCTCCGCACTCAACGATGCAGTTTGCTATCGTAGAACCCCAGTTGAACGCGCTTAACGAACGTCTGTTTTGCCGAAAGGGGGGGAAGGGGAGAGGCGGGATACGAGAGGGAGAGAAAAAGATGAATAAAAAAACGCACAACGCAGATCCTTCGGAAGATTAATGGCCGGGCGTAAAAATATGCCAGGTGTATATTTCCCACGCGGTTTGCCGAGGCAACGTGCACGCGCGCGCCGATATGCATACACATCCATACCGGCGCAACGATATAAAGCCGTTTAGCTTAATCGCGAACTCGCGCCGTATATACACCGATAATTGCAAATCGAGATTTGCAATTCGCTGCTGTCTATATCTGTGTCGCGCTCGGTATTCCAGCCCCCTCCCCCTTCTGCCTTTTACGTTCTCGTGTAATCACAGAAAAGCTTTGTAATGGAGACTTGAATTATGCAGATGCAGGACTGCGGGCCCTGCATGTTTATAAATGACTCTAGCCGCGAGTGTATCTGTAATGGCGTGTGGCTGGTAGGTTTGCAAATTGGGTTTTTGTGAGTTGCGATTTTGTTTTTTTCGTTCCTCCGTGTTACTACTGCGACGGATGTAAAAGAGGATGGCGAGCCTGATTGGTTCATTTGATTCGGCAATCAATTTTTTTTCATTTATCTTCCGTTTATTCGAAATGATCAAAGGGGGAATTTTGTCATTTGGCCAATTATTATACCGACGATTATACAAATTAGTGGAGAACATATTGGGAAATGTATAACTGAAGGCCTTAGGATTATCGAGAGAAAATAATATTGTTTCGTAAAGATTACGTGATTAAAGCAGAACTCAAAGCTTTCGCGATGTTTGGATGAAACAGGTGAGGGGGGGGGGGTTCATATTTTCTCGTAAATATGAATCTATATCGCAGACGACAGAAAATATTTTCGGTATCGTATTAGCAAGAAATTCAATCCGTGCATACTTCGATTTCATCAGCCTCCGTAATACAAGCTACCGTAGTGAAAACGTATAATACGCATAGAACAATGTATCAGTAGACTTCAAAATTCGAATATATCAAGAGAGATGTAATTTTCATTTTATTTTAAAAATTTTTTGTAAAAAGGATGTTATTTGAAAACAAAATTTACTCGCGTACCTGACGGGACAGTTAAATAAAATGTAACAAAAAATTAAAACCGACGCGTCACCATACCCGGAATGTACCCATTTACATACATAATTTATATGACGCAGTTTTCAAATTCTAATATTATATTTCCACGCGACAAGAAAATTATTTTTTTTTTAAATTAAATCTATTTGTATGCAATTGTAAATATCTCATACATCTTCTGTGTGGGTCGATATTCGGGATTCTTATAAAGAAAGGAAAACATTTAAAGAAGAGAGCAAAATTAAAACTTAATCTGACAAATTCCTCTCTCTCTCTCTCTCTCTCTCTCTCTCTCTCTCTCTCTCTCTCTCTCTCTCTCTCTCTCTCAAATACCGTACCAACCACAACAAAAATCTCATCGGGTCTCCATTCGCTTATCTCATGTACAACCATTCACCTCACCAACGAACATTCCACATAACGGATACCACAATCGCTCGTACACTTTTCAGCCTCAAACCTCGCGAAAACCGAAACATCGCACATCTCGAACTGAATATATACGTGCAGACGCACAAGAGAGTGAAAGTGTGCGAGAGAGATAGAAAGGCTCGAGTTGACTAATTCAATAACGGGAAGGAGCGAGTGCCGTAAAGCCCGCGTCTTGTTGTATTACATAATTACGGGCTCAGTCGCGCTCCTGAGTTGCGTCGGCTAATATGAATGAATACATTAGCATCGGATTACGCATTCTATTGACTGTGCGCGACGCGTAGCTCAGCCTGTCTGAGTAACGCGATGGCTTTTCCAGCGCTGTATATATACTCTCTCCGCTGTGCCGCGGATCCGACAGCTTTTTTAATCCGGGAAATTATGATTCTTATGAAATGTTCGCTGCTCGCAGACTGGGCTAGTTTTTATGCTCCGTTCCATTAGTGGAGTATTTTTTATTAAATGTATTAAATATTGTAAATAATGAATTTTCAACTCTTGCTTTAACGAGAATTTTGATATACATGAACATAATAGTAAATAGGTTTTAGTAGGTGAAAACTGTTAAAAATAATAAAATTAAGAGCCTACAAATATTTATTTAAATAATTTTTTATAAACAATTGCAAATGATAAAAGAAAAAACTCGGGTACTTTTTGTTCGGCTATGCCATCAATCCAATAGTTAGTTTGATGCTTGCTATATCTAGTCTAGATTCCGCTCAGGATTTAATGGGTTCAAGGGTTTAATACAAAAAGTTCAAGTATTAAATAAATGTGAGATAAAGGTGAAAAAGAAATTCATACCTCAAAAGAATAGTTTTAAAAAATGTAGTTGCCGAAAAATAAAGAAATGCCAATGTATCTTTTCAGAAACGCAAAAATTTCATCCATTTTGCATTAGCTTTAACCAATTTCGAAATAAAAGTGACAAACCTACAATCGATTTCTAAATAAAACCGAAATAGTCCACTCAAAACTACGATTCTTAAAAAGTTTACTCAAAAATATCAAAAATTCGATTCCTCCTAGGAATGCCAAAAAATTTTTCGATAATGGAAAGTCAATACTCCTTCCAGAATCGCAAAATGTTTGTGTCCGTTGACAGCAGATTGCAAAATAAATGCAAAAACCTAAGTGTAACCTCAAAAAATGTTTTTCTTTAGGAGTTTATTCATAAATATCGGGGAGTCGATTCCTCCTTGAAATGAGAAAAAAAAATTCCGTTTTTGCTAGAAGAGTTTTCGAGATATAAGTGAAAATGAATTCTAACCTCAAAAAGTACAGTTTTAAAAATTAAGTTTACATATTTGGCATATCAATTTAGGAAATAAAGTAAATAATTTTGCATATATAATGACTTTTTATTTGATCGCACAATATATTATAATACTTTATGTAGTTTGATTAACAAGTAAGTTAGTGTTATTTTACTTTCAAAAATTTCAGCATTCGTTGACTAACGAAAGTTTAAAAAGCGTTCCAAAATAAGGGGGTTCGTTGGCGAAGGGTTGGTAAAACCATTGGCCAACCTTAGTAAAATTGGCCAACGGTTCACGAATCATTGACGAACGTTTATATCAGACGACGCCAGTTATTTTGAAAAACTAATATCTCCAATTAAACTTACAATAGAAAATAGCTAAAAAACTAAGTATTAAAACATTGCTCGCTATAAAAAAAAAGAAAATCGATGCAACTTAAAAACCCGTGTTATTTTTCAGCCCCATACCCCCAAAAAAAGACAATGAAAATGAATTATGAAATTTGAAAATCGGTTCATCTATCCTTAAGATACAGAATCATGCATGCATACACACGCACTTGAAAACAGTTATCGGGGCATCTGATTTTCATAATTTTGTTAGCTGCGGGTGGCTCGAGCAAGGGCACGTTTTGTCCTACGAGTATACGAGAGGGGCTGCGGGTGAACAGTCGATTCATGAATATGCGAATCTCGAGCGCGCGGCATTCTAAATACATATAAATGCATTATCGGGCTACGCGACAGAGAAGGAGGCCCTCGAGTTCTAATAACACAAAAGCTAGAGAACGAGAGAGAGAGAGAGAGAGAGAGAGAGAGAGAGAGAGAGAGAGAGAGAGAGAAGCTACCCGAAACACACTGGAAACTTGTTCTCTCTCGTGCAGGTGTGGCATCCCACCTAAGGTGTGCTTTTCGCCCTCCTCAGCGACGTCTTTAATAACTTTATGCAGATCTTGCCGAGGGAGCTCGACTTTCATGGCGCGACCCATAATTTCTAGCTTGTTCGGTGATTTTTTTCTTTTTTTTGCTTCTATCTTGGGATGGGAAGAGGAAGTGTTTCAGCAAAGATTGGTTTGATTTCAGTGGATTCGTTGAAGTGAGAGCGGAATAATTTGTCGATTGTAGGGCTAAGATTTCCTGCTTGATCATTTGAGATTATTGTATCTGATGAGATGCTTATCGGTTTACCCTGGATAATTATATCTGCTTGCTTATGGGATATTTTTACAACAATTTATATTTTATTGAAATATTCGTATATTTTTATTGATTAAATGAATTACAACTTATTTAATTACATGAAAATAATAAATTTTAACATTATTAGTTCTTACAGAGGTGCTACACTTTTGTCTTGAAAAATAGAGCTCTAAGGATTTTGAATTTAACGATACTTCAAAAATAAATAAACATAAAAATGCGTCTTTGTGAAGATCTATTATTTTTAATTTTAATTAAAAATGTCAAAATAAATTTTCGTGTGCCTGAAAGTTAAGAGTATATTGTACAGTTTTCGATTATAACTAATATGTATACAGCATTTGCATTTAAAGAAGGAATGAAACAACATAATTTTGGTAATACTGGATTAAAATTTGTAGAAAAAATAGAACAAGTTTTCATAATGTACATATAGAAACCACATTGAATTGTAAGAAAGTTCGCAAAATAGAATATCCGTTACCACTCGAAAACAACTCGCATAGTACTCTGAAACGCTTACATTAAGCCGGTACAATATTCTAAAAACCGTTATCACCATTAATCACGTGTAACTACTATATTTCCTGAGTATTTCTCGTCAATCTAAACTGTGGGTCACTCGTAATACAGACGACAAACATTCAAATTTGCTTATCAATATTCTCCAGGAATACTATGTTAAAATAATACGATGTGTCAATTGTGCATATGTCATTCGATGTAAAAGAAAGATATATAGCCTATTTCCAATGGCTAAATTGGTACGTCAAGCATTTTAAAATCACCTTATTCTTTTTTTATGAATTTTGCAACTACAATTTCCATCAATAACACAACAATTCAAACAAGATTCGCAACTCCTATATTAAAAATTAGCTCCCTACTAAAAGACTCGCTGGATCGATGGATCTTCTCCATGTGATTGTTTTTCTTCTGAATAGAGTTCTGGTGGTTCATAATCGTGTTTTCTGTCCATTTGTCAGCTATTCCAGATTCATATAACCGTCTGATAATTTCAGTAAACCTTTCAGCATAGGGTGAGCCTGACTCCAATAAAAGAACAGCTCTATCGCTACCGAGAATCGTTTTTGAAATTTTTATCTCGATTTCTTCCCCTTTTTTCTGTCGACTCTCAATTACGGACTGTACAAACCACGAGTTTATAATACAAATGACGGGTAGGTTTTCCGGGCAAGTATAATTTAACTGGGAATAGATGTGCACGTTATCTTTCAGGAGCTTCGTGTATTCACTCGGCGTATCAATGACCATGATGCTGTAATCCGGTTCACTAACAAAAATGGGCAGTTGGCTATTAAACCAATCTTCATAACTGTCGAGCGGTACATGACTGTGATCCAAACCAGCGTCCACAAAGTTCGAATAGTATGTACTGCTGTATAGCATGGATACAAAGACAATACTTATATAAATGATCCTGTTGTCTGCATTTTGGAAACTCAACTTTACAGTTACTCCCACAAATAGTTGATAGACATTGAACCATTGCCATTTTTCATGAACTCCTCTAAACAGATCTAGTACACAAATCATTATAAGGATCCCACAAGGAACAAGAGCAACATAATACATGGTTACTAAAGAAATTTTCAACCTGTGAACTAGTAATAGAGGAACGAGTGCAAGTATTTCTCCCGACAGATGCTCAATCATGATGAGATTTGCATTACGACACAGCATTATTTTCATGGGTATTGGTACCGAGCATATGTTCACATTACCGTTTCTCAATAGTTCAAGAAAGTTTCCATTTTCATTCATTTGCGTTAAGTCGAATTCAACAGTAAATTTTAGACTGAAATTGATTGCTTTTAATGTGGATTCGATGAGCGGATAGTGGAGTCCACTTACTTCAATTGTTTCATTTTTGTGCCTGATTACTTCTTGATATGGAGGCAAATGAATATAAGCAACACGTATTGGATATCCATTTAAGTTGTCCAGTTTACGAGGGAATACTCGAGTCCGGGAACTAACCAACTCGTTGCTAATGATTTCATAAAAAGGATTATAACTGAGAATGAATGCACTGCAGTTAAGGCTTGTTTCGTTTAATTCCATGGTCAATATGGAAAAATCCATAAACTTGTAAGTCCAGGCATATTGAAGCACCGACTCAATATTTTTCATCGATGTTAAGTTTGTGCTGAAGGAAATCACCAAACATTGTGACCGAATATGTATACTTGATCGTTGCGTTAGTACATCAATTAACGATTTGGCAATCTTGTAGTCATCATCGTCAAATACGATATTTAAAGAAACATGTCTGGGATTTGAAAATATTTGTGGAGTAAGAAGTCGACGATTACCATCAAGTAGAATTCTATTTATGTCAAATAAAGCGCACGGCATTTTTTGAATGAACGTTTTAAAAATAAAATTTCGTTTGTTTGCGTATAGTCCGGTAGTGCGGTCAATGAAAAATGTCACCTGGTAAGGTTTTAAATCCCGAAAGATTTTTTCGGAAATAATGTCAATCGATGCATCACACTGAACCATACTGAATAAGCTCATATCGAAGATAAATAGATATAAAATGAGCTGAATTCTATTCATTCTTTCACATTACTGATGCTAGTTTGTAGTGCGCGATTCGTATAAATGCATAAAAGTGCGCTTTTTTGCGCAACTGCATTTTTTTATTGGTATATTGATTATAGATTCAAGTTATGTTAATTGTCATAAATTGTCTGTGATTTAAATAATTTATTTTAATGAATTCAAATTACGTTTTGTTTTACGCGAGTATCGATTTTTCCTTCGCTAAATGTTGAAAAATAACCATAAACTCACACCGAGAGAAATGTTTTGTGAATATCAGTACATCAGCTAAATATTTGCTTCGTAATGATTTTTCTGCAATTTTTACAGTACTTATCTCCGGTAAAATTTATGTTGAAAATATTCGTTTCAGTCCTTAATACCTGAAATTGAATACAGAAGACTTGTAAAACTAAATGTCATGTCACTAATTTTACTAATGTCTGTACATGCAGGCCCATGAATAAGTATTCTGTGTTGGGGCCTCATACCTACATCCTTTATATTTTGTTCCGTTGAATATAAATCTAACCTCATAATTTGTTCATTACGATACAATTTTGAGATATTCTTTTGCAACGGTACAGTCTTGTCCACTTTTATTATTGAGCAATCAATTTGTTGAACTGGATCGTTTTGTAAGTTTATCGATCAGAGATCCGTGTACTGAACTCGATATGACTAGTGTGTATGAGGTTTTCAGTCAGATGATGAATTAGTGATTGTTGGGATAGGATTAATAATAGAGAGGATGCTCACAATAGGATGTTCTTTCAGATTTAGTGGAATGTATTTAAAAGTACTGAATTAGTTAATACACAACAAACTTCGTCAGGTCATAATGACTTTCAAAGCTGTTTGTGCGTTCGTAATTTATAATATATCAGAGAGGATTTACTCCTTTGTGACATGACAATTTACTTTATGCTGTTTGACAGAATTATCTCGAGATGTACTATTATCAATAATCGTCTAATCTTACGATTAACTATATATATATATCAAATCACACACCTTGGTGATTGATATAATTTTAGAAAAATCAATTTTTTTACATATTTTGATAGATTATGCTTTCAGGAACAACATACTAAAATTTAATATAATAGATAGTGAAATAGCAGATTAGCTCTAGGTATGATATTTATTGATTTATTATAACAATGCAATAAGTATTTTTATCTTCAAACGCGTTTTTCTCATAACGTTATTTTTCAAATTCGCTGCAGTTTTAACTTGAATACAAATTATCCTGTCGATTTCAATCTTTTTGGAGCATGTTCAGTATTTATTTTTCCATACAAAAACCCTCCAATTTTTTTGTTTGAATAAAAAGTGTTAATTTGCCATGCAAAAAACCGCCAGACATTTAAGCTTAATTTAAAATGATTATTCAAAACTGCGCCATTTTTTGGATTTCAATTTTTTTTTCGTATTCCTGCCTCATTGCACGAACAATACTTTATAGTTTAACTGGTACTTTTTACTTTTTAATTTGAGGCACTCTGAACTCGTAGGGTCGGTAGTTGCTGAGGTAGAAGAAGCTCCGACGGAAGTCGATGTCGCGTAGACCGAGGTTTCTTGGGAAACACGTGGCCGTACGTGACAATATAAATGTATTTTAATAAAAAGCATTTTTCATTTATTTGATATTATTTCTTAAAATTTTCAAAAACTAACCTTAATCAATCGATGCATCACACTTAACAATACTGAATAAAATCAAATCATATCGAAAATAAATAGAGATAAAATGAGATGAATTCTATTCATTCTTTCATATTACTGATACTAGTTTGTAGTGCGCGATTCGGTTAAATGCATAAAACTTCGCTATCTTGTGCAACTGCATTTTTTAATTGGTATATTGATTATAGATTCAAGTTATGTTCTATATTACACGAATTTCGAGATATCTTAAATTATGAAGCTAAAAATGTTTTTTAATGTTTTTCTTAAGTCGTACTATATTGCATTCAATGAAAGGAAAGCTCAACGTAAAAAATATCGTTTCAAACTACTTACATACACCAAACCAGAACGATCCTCCAAAAACAATTATCACCATTAATCGCGTGTAACTATAACATTTCACTCCTAAGTAATTCTCGTCAATCTGAACTGCGCGCCATTCGTATAGCAGTCTCCAAACGCCCAGCTTTGCTTGGCAATATGAGGAGAACGTAAGAGCACATGTGAACCCTTAATATTTTAGCTATGCGCGTAATATTATATGTCACTTGCAGCGACAAAGTTTTAATTACAGTTTCGGGGGGAGTCTTGCCTCGGTGCACTGAGACGCATCCCGTCACGTTGCGTCGATTGCTTGGATATTAAGCGAATTCATTATTCTAATTAGGCTAATTATAAAGCCAGAGAAAATTTTAGCGGTTTCCCAAAGAATGTTCAAAGAGGCTTTGCAGTTTTTTAATGGAATGAAATGTAATGTCATTTTGTAGGAATATCAAAGAATAACGTTTTCGCCATAAAGGTGAATTTGTGGGAAACGTGAATAATAAAGCAAACGAAATATTTTGTTTAAAATTATTAAATTGAACGATTATGGCTTTGTACGTTCTTTTGCAAGAGTCACTTTTTGAATGTTCGTTTTGATAAACATTGGAAATTGTTAAAGGTGCTTTGAATGGCGATACAACATTATACCACTTCAAAGGACGTTGAAGTAGCAGTGCAACACTGCAGAAACTTTGACACGCTGTTTGTTTTCTAAAATTTTGAACATATTTAACGTAAAGTTCAAAGCGGTTGACAAATTATAAAGTATATATAATACTAGAATCTGACACAAATAAATATCGGTAATTCAACATAAAAATTCTCCTCATCGACAAACAATGCAAATTGAAAAACAAAAAGGAAAAAGTTTAAAAAGAGAAAAAGAAAATCCTGAAAAGATCGACATATGGTTATATGTTTCCGGTGGAATGGAGCAGCCTCGGTATCTATTGACGAGCCTGGCGAGCAACGACCTGGCGATCGGTCTGCTGGTGACTCCGTTCGGCTTCATGCCCGCCATCTACAGCTGCTGGCCCTTCGGCGAAGTCGTCTGCCAGATCCAGGTACGTGCATTCTTCTGACTCATTCGGCATCGCCTCTCACCCCGTGCTTACTTCCGCCTCATTTAACTCCCACGAGCTCCGTCAGCTGAAATGCTCCACGAGTCATACCCGATTAAGTCACCTTCCTGACAATCCTCTGACTTTGTGATACGCGCGATAATTTTTCTGCGTGTGAAGGAGTAATTTTTTTTTTTATCATTATACCTTTTTTTAGCGCTGGAAATGTCACGATTGTCATTATTTCTATCGAGGATGTACTTTCATGGTTGTTTACAACAATCTCTAATATTATAATGTTCATGTATTTTTTTTTTATTTTTTCAAATGAAATATAATCTAAAAGCTTGATTGAAAAAAAAAAACATAAAAAACAATTTTTGGTCGTAAACTTATTTTTACGGGTTTATTACATTTCAACCGTGGTTAACAAAAAAAAATGTCTAACTGTTGATCCGTACAATCATCCAAAGCAACCTCAAGTAGGAAATAATGTGGTAAGGAAAAATAATCAGCTGTCTATAGAGAGGCGCAGAGAAGTCGAATAAACGGGCCTCGCTACTCGAGTCCTCGTAAAAGACATCCTGTAATACCTCGCCTCACCCAAGAAAATTTTAATTCAATCTCTTTCTTTCTCTCTCTCTATCTCTCTGAGGCCGAGCGAAGTACGAGGTCCCGATTCCCCGACTCGTCTCGTTAATTCCCACCAATAACTCTTTCATTGGGCTAATAAACCAGCCGACGACGATTTCATCTCTTCGCCACCGCCTCCTTCGATTCCATCCTCCTCCTCCCCCAGTGGCAGCAGCTCCGCTCCTCCTCTTTCTCCTTACTCGACTCTTTTTTCTCTTTGCTCCGCCACTATTTTTCTGCACTTCCTTCCTATGGCTACTTGCCTACTTGGCTTCTTCTTCTTCTTCTTCTTCTTCTTCTTTTTTCTTATTATCCCTGTTACTCTGCTTTCTTCCCTCGCGCCATTCTCTCTCTATTCATTTCGAATTCAAATGTATTCCGCGCTCTCTTTATGTTTTACGTTCATCTGCTCGCGGTTTGTTTGTTGTCACTCCCGTGCTACTCTTTTTAGTCTCGACTCTTCTTTTTTTCTTTTTCGAAGCGGAATTTAGGTGGAAATTAGCATTCCAATAAATTATGGTGTTTTATTTTTAGTTCGATCGGAATACAGGTGTTTTTCTTATTAAATACATTTTCATCACTTGAATTTCGATTAAATTCTATATCTTCCAGTATTCGCGTTCGCACGAACATCTCCAACAAAACGTTAGAGAGTACCGAAAACGCCATAAGAGTCGGAGCAAACATAGCCGCGCATATAACTTATTATTAATTAAAAGTTACACGTAATTAAAGCAAGTCCTAGTTTGCGCGATAACATACTGCTAAAGCAATTAGCAGTGTTGTTCAGTCTCCCACTGTATTCGTGTTAGTTATTTTATCCCTCCGCGTGTACTCCTTATATATACACAATTCCCCCGTTTTACCTACACTTGAAATCCGCCAGACAAAAGCGAGAAAGGGGGCTCAAAAGCAATTATATCCGCGTGAGACACGGCGTCCGAAAAATAACCTGCCCGTATACTTTCTCCAGTGTATAAGTTTCTTTACTTATACGCGAGCTCCGTTATCTCCAGCCTCTCGTAAAACACCATATTACGCGGCAACGATACATCAACGCTCGATAAACATTTATCTCAAATACCAACTCGAACTCTTCCCGCCTACGGTTTCTTTAATTTTCCCTCTTTATTCCATCTCTCCCTAGCTTCTTGCCTCGCCGTATAGCTTTCGTTTTCCAAGCCCCGTTCGCCAGTGGTAGAGGACGTAAATCGCGACGAAGCAAGGCAAGAGAGAGAGAGAGAGAGAGGAAATTGCCGTCAGGTGCTCGGGCCACTTCCTGGAGGAGGAGAAGGAGGCCGCGTTATCGAGTTCCTGGCGATAATCTCGGCGCGCCGGCGGTAGCGGCCTCGCTCGCTCGCTCGTTCGCTCCGGCTGATTTGTGGCGCCGTGTGCAGCAGCGGCAGCGGCAGCGGCGGCGGTGGCTCCCGCGCTACCCTATATATTTCTTGATTTCTGAGCGTGCAGCCCCAGTAGTAACGGTGCCGCACTGCTCTCAGCCTCTCTTCCTCTACCCCAGATATGTATATATATATATACACGCACACATACATACAGGAGTGAGTAGTAAGGGCCAGAGATGGGTCAGACGCGGTTATACAGCGTCTTAATTTATTTTAACGAGGACGCCGGCAGCTTTTATTTATGCGCGCTCTCTCTCTGTCTGTGTGTATACGTATCCGTTTTTTTACTCGAGAGGATGTGTTTATGGGGGTTGCAGCAGCCAACGGCAATCGATATGCCGTTTCGCGTTCTCTATCGCGCCGTTGATTTATTTTCGGCTACTTTTCTTTGCTCGCAAGCTGCTGTATGTTTCTTTTTTCTCTTTCTTTCTCTCTCTCTCTCTCTCGTCTATGCGGTTGACTTGCAAAAAGGCATTGATTTAGGGCGATGGAGATTGGCGCCGCGTGGAATCGTAACTCGAGTCGCGAGAGCGTATAAAGGGATAAGTATCTTGTGGCGAATGGTGTTTGGGCTGACTGTTATATTGCCCCGAGCGAGCCTTTGACCGGACTTGATGAGTTTGAGATATATGTGAGAGTTTGCGGTGTTAATTGGGGACAATGCGGAACGAGATCTATTGTTTTCAGTAGATTTTCCCTTCGGGTTAGAGTTGATGGGAGTAAAACGGATGTGGAGCAATTTATCGCATCCACGTATTGTTTCGTTCTTTTTGAGAAGACATGTTTACGCGCGTTATATCGGATAATACGATAATTCGAAACTTTTAATATAGGTATAAAATGCATCATTAATGTTTGCTTGCTCGATTAATTAAATAAAAGAAATTACTCGAGGCATTGATTTCGTTTGCTTATATGCAGTCAAATTGGTAATACTTTATTTCCATTAAAATGAATAGGCAATATTGCGAGAATTATTCGATAAATTACAAAGTACAGTACTGATAAATTAATTCTGCAATCAGACAACATCAATAATAATTTTCCATTTAATATAAAACTTAATTTTACATAATTGCTGTATAATCAAGTCTTTAAATTGTTATAATATAATCATTGATATAATAGCCATAACGAGAAAAATAAACCGTAAGAATTTAAATGTGTAAATAAATATTAATTTTAATATTCACTTTATTGCGATATCCATACAATATAAAATTTCAATCAAAGTTTCTTTTACTCGCTGCATAATTTTTTTCTTCATAAGTATGTATACATACTTATATACATAAATTATAGCGCTTCTGCCTCCAGTTCATAAAAAATAAGCTGTAAGGGTGCGCGTATCGTGGACAACGTGACTTCCCCATGAACGTTTTTATTCCCCTACATCGATACAAAACTGCACGACTGTCCAAGTTTAAATGTTTACACACAGACACGTATTAAAAATTTTCAAAATACGACCGAAATGCAGAGACAGAGAAAAATCAAACTCCTCCTCTGCTACACGCAAAGTCCACTCGACCAATGCCCACAGCGATTACCTTAATATTTCCACCAACAAGAAATCATCGCAATTAACGCGCTTTCTTTTTTGTCCTTTCCATTTCACTCGGGCGACACAGACAACAGCCGCGAGTTCCCTCGTAAATTTCCCGAGCGCGACACAACACGAAGGGGGTATACGTCGGCCTGATATGCATGCCGTATTTATATACGCGTGTGTGGAGAGAGAGAGAGAGAGGGGGGGATGCAACGAAAGGTGTCTCGCGGAGAACGAGTTATTAGGCTTTTAATATTGCAGACGAGCTGCGGCGGCGGTGGCGGCGCACCACAGCCGCGAAGCGAGTTGGCCGCGAGTTTTCGCTCGGCTCCCGATCCTCAATTTCGCCTCATGAATCCGGAATGAGATCTTTTTTCTCCCTCTTTTCTTCTTCTTCTTCTCCCTTTTCCTTACTTTCGTTCCCTTTGCGCGAGATGTGCGGCTAAGTCCGTTCTGTTTTTCGAGTCTTGAGAAGAGCCGAGGGAGAATATGCAGAGCTTTAATTTCACTGCGTGCCGATACCGAGTTTTCTCTTTCGCGGACTTTAAGAACGGATAACTTGGAGGAATCTGCCGTTTTCCATTGAGATACTACGCAAAGGTGTTGAATTGGAACGTTAAAAGCCGGAATTTTTAATAAATATAAAATAAATGTATACATTATTACTTTCTCTATTTAGCGAAGTTGAAAAAATTTCCTCGCAATAATATATAGGCAATGTCATTTCATTTTATTTTACCTTCCGCAAGCATTATGAAATACATCTGTCTATATAAATTCCAGTATGCAAAATGGCACGGCCATAGCCGTTCAAAAGAGCCGTAAAAAGTTGTAAAAGGGGGAGAATCATTTGAATGCCGCGTTTAACTTTCTCCAGTCGGTCGTTTCAATAAAACTTATTTCATTTTTCTCATAAAAATGCATTCGGAAAATTTGTTGCAAATATGGGTTGCACGCAATGTTAATAAAAAAAAAGGGACATTTTTATTGTCAACGTATACGCGATGCGTTATTTAATTGCAAAATTTGAATAGAAATAAAGAAATATCGAACGGAGCGAATTTTTTAGTTATCTTTATCACGGCAGAAAGTACGTATGCATTCCACCGACATCCGGGCACTTTTTGTACTTTTAATACATACCGTGTAATGAGTACTTGGGAGAATTTCGGTTAACTCTTTTAGTTTTCGCGCGGTAAATTGGTCTGCCTGCTTTTGCCGGGTGAAACAATTGGACAGAGCCATAAAAAAGAACTCGCAGGAATGGCCGACGCATTAGTACCGGCCAACAAATTATTTCGTAACGTGGACAAAAATGTTTTTAATGATTAAAATTTTGAACGAACGCGTCCGAGCTTTTTATTATTCATGACATTAAAAAGCATATACGTAGCGTGTACCGGGAATGAATTATTTCGTAATGCAGACAAAAATGGATTTTAATATCGAAAACTCTTTAATATGAATTCTCTCTGTAATATAATATATTCACGCCTTGATAAAAAATACTTTGCATTCTACAAATTATATGAGCCGCTGAACCGGCGTATAATAATTTTCAAAATTACTTTTATCAAAATGGAAACTTGAACAACGATCAACCTTAAAAGTCGACAAGAGTCGAGATACTTTACTAAAGGAAAGTTCAGAAGAAAGAGGAAAAAAATTTAGATCAACGAAAACTTTATACCTCAGCGAAACTATTAACAATGTCAACATCGAAAAAAAAAAGATCTCAGACGCTCCACAACTTCACCTGCGTTTGAGCGAAAAATCACACAGTCTAGAAAACTGTAGCACAGAGAAAAACTAAAGCTACACATTTCTTTAAAACAAACTGGCCAAGCTCATTTCGATAAAAAAAAAATACAATTCACGTTTGTCAAAGAAAATGACTGTAATTCAATAAGGAAGAACATGCTTATGTACGTAAACTTTTCTTTACTAGATTTCCCTAGTCGAAAGCCTTTCCGACCTTATTCACCCGCATATCCGCATATTTTTCAATACCGCGATAGCCGGCAATTGATGACGGAGGACTCTAAGGAAGCGCCTGCAGGGCTGGACCAAAGCACAAAATCGACGCGGCATAAACACCCCCTGCTTACCCAAGCCGCTCTCATGAATCAAACATGCAAGCCGAGCGCACATATATAAGCACACAAAAGCCACGTCCGATGCATCGGCTCTTTGAAAACTAAAAATTTGCTAGTCGATAAAAGACTCGTGCTCGAGTGGATGCGGCCGACCGAGCCAAGGTCAATATACCGCTGGGCTTCGTCTATTATACACATATATATACATGTGCAAAAGCTCCGAGAGAGAGAGACTTTGATCTTTGCATCCGAGTTCGCCTCTGAGGCTTTTGTAATGTTTTGCGTTTGAGGTATTTTTAGGTTATCGTTAGGGTTAAAGGTGTGAAAAGTTGGCTGGCCGCGGTGATTTTTTTTTTGTATTTCGTTGACTAAGACGATGATACGCGGCGATAACGGCATTTTAGTTTTCGATCTATTTTTGGTGGTATTTGTTTATTCGGGTATTGGCTTTGGATGCTTGAAAAATTTGGCGATGGGTAACGAATTTTTTTGTTTCTCCTATACAAATACAGAGCCACAAATACCAGCCCTTTCATAAAACAAATGCTTAAAAAACCGTATGAAAGTAAACAACAAAAAATATAAAAAATAGTTTTAAAGAAATCATAAAAAAAAAATATTCGTTTGAATTTCGAAGAACAAGAACGTGGCTTACGAGCGTAAGAATGCTTCATAATGACTCACAATAAAATTATAATCTTTTTTATTCTGAAAATTGCTATTCACTCGGTTTCCAATCTTCGATTCAAACCTCGGAATAAAATAAAGTTCAATAGTGCACACTCGAGCAACAGTTTCATGAAAACTCAATTTCAAACGGAATAAAGAAAAAAGCCATAAGCTAAGAAGTAGCGTCTCACAAATCTACCGCAAAAAGCATTGCACTAAAGTATATAAGACATCCACCTCGAAATCATCCCATATAAACTCAATCGAAATCTCGTAGCCGCGCGAGTACTTCAAACTGCAGGCGATCGACGCGCAAGCCAATTAAACTGAAGAATATGCTCATCCATCGCCGAAAGTTATAACTCGAGCACGCGGCATTTCACTCTTACCCCCGAAATAGAGGGAGCAACAAAAAAAAAAAGAAGACCAACACGTAGGTGTTAGCGCGTATAAGGCGGCTCGTAAAATTTTACAATCTCCTTCAGCTGCTGCTGTGCGGAAGATCTAACCCCCGTCCGTGAAACTTTACGTCTTTGGGTCGCGCGCGCGTCGTTAAAAAAGCCCGATTGCAGCTCTCCTTTTAGCGAGTTTACGCCCACGATACGAAACTCTCTCCTTCTTCATCTTCTTCTCTCGCTC
>UELV01079859.1:0-27348 GCA_900490015.1 Megastigmus stigmatizans | reverse complement strand
ATATATATATATATATCTTTATCTGCTGCCGCTGTTGCCGCCGCTTTGTCTTCCTCTTTCCTCCTTTCACTTTTTTAGGCGGAGCTGCACGAGTATACCGTCGCTGCCTCTTCTTCTTCGTCTTTTTCTTCGCTTTCCTTGGAATGTAATCGAATTTTCTGTGTCGGGGTTGCTGGACCACGAATTGCCGGCTTACACGAAGTGCAGCGCTAGCGGACCTTGCTTTGGGAGCTCGATGCTCGGCTGCGTGCGGTCGACGGGTTGCGACAGTTCACGGGATGTTGCGTCACTGGGTGAAGAGAACCTTTTCGGTGCGCTGCCGAAAGCTGGGAGTAAAAAGAGGTTTACCAAATTTGTAACTGGAGATTGTGGATGGGATTGGAATGGCTTAGAGTTGTTGAATTTTAATTTGAGTAGTCATGCGTTCTGATAAAAGGAGAAAATTGTAAAAACTGGGATGACAAGTTAGAAAAATATTGCCAAAAATTTAATTTTCATTTTCTTATTGTTCCTACATCTATTGAGAGGATAAAGCTTTTTTTCAAAGCTAAATTCTTTTATGTGTCTGTCCATTTTTTGAGGAAACTGTTTTTATGATTTTCCTTTGACGACACGAAAGTGATTTTGTAAAATTTTGAAGGAAGTTAAAATTCAAAATTGTCCGTGTTCGCCGCATAGTCTTTAAGTGCACCATGCCGTCAGATTTGATTCGAAATAAGCTCATTTCACTTTTAACGACATATGCTTAGCTACAAGGAAATAAGAATCTCTGTGAAATTAACAATTTTTGAAGTTGCGTAAGCGCAATGAGAATGTAACAACAAGTTTTCAGATTAGTCCAGTGCCCAATATAACGACTACCTTGTTATTCAAGATAAATTAGATAATTTAAAGAGTACGATTTCGGCTTTTGGTTTCTAAAATACTTATATTTTATACACTAAACTTACCTATTTTCCTTTAAAGTGGACTTATATTTTCTATATAAATTAGCAAAATAACCGACGTAAATAACAAGATACTAAATAATATACAAGATTTATTTTATTAGATATAAATCTTTCCCATACGAACAGTTCCGATATTCTAGTTCTCAAACATCCGATGCCCCTTACATCCATCCTTTTTTACTTTCCTTTTTTGCTGCGTTACTCGCTCTTCAATTTTTACGGCCTCGCAATGACGTTGCGTCCAATCATCTTAACTGTTGGCTCTCGATTAGCTCCATTGAACATTGAAATCTCTATTTCCCCTGCAGAGCGTCGACTCGCATAGCATCACAAAAGGGAACCAAATTATGCAGTGTCGAAATCAAAATGAACCTCTGATCCGTAATGAATGATACTCATCGGATTCGACGACTTTGAGTACACGCAAACAAAGCCACGCGGCTTATCGTAAGCTTTGTTATGAAGTGATAAGTAGATCTGAAAAGACTAGAGTCGATCGTATCTCCTTTATCGAAAATATAATAGGCTATCTAATATTGGATAGTAAAAGTTTTCAGTTCACTTCCGAGAATTACTCGTTAACAAGATAATAATGATTGAGAATGTTAATGATGATGGCAGGATAGTTACGTAGTAATGTATAAATGTGGGTAGACCTTAAATTTCAAAATAAGGTATTATTTTATTTACATTCAATTTGAAGTAGTTGAAACGTATTTATCATTTAGGATTAATTCCTTATTCACGATAAAGATATTAAATATATTTGAATTCAATAGGTAAACTTTGCGCAAAACTTCTTTATTTTTCGTGTTATTTGGTATTTAAACTAATTTTAACTTTAAAATCATTTATTGAAAGCACAAAATATATTTTTCAATAGTGCTGACAAATGAGGAAATGATTTCAGTGAATTACCAAATTATAACTAATTGTTAATTCGAAAATAATTTGTAACGATGGCCATCCTAAGTCTTCCTTCTCTCGCCAAATTAATTAAAATCGTTCAATCATACCGCTAGACCTGATCAGCCGATGCGGCTAATTTAATTACACACATACATGCACACCGATCGTTAATCTAAACAAAATAGTTCAACTTCAATTTACCGTGAACTTTACGCATTCCATTCTCAAAAAAAAAAAAACAATCACGTAATCCACGCCTCCAGTCGAAGAAAGTCCCATCCCGAATATATATATTTCGTTACCATACCCATCCATAATTTTCTCCTTTCTATTTATTTTCTCGTTTAAATAATAAAAAAATACCTCGAGATGCGCGCTTCGCGCTCGGTCGGCCCAACGAAACCGAGAAGAGCGCCGGAGAAAGTGTAAATATCACTCACGTGAACGAGCCACGTATATATACAGATATACGTATAGGTATGTAGGGGTCTAACGAGAACCGCCTGCAGCTTTAGGCCGGTCAAAAAAACACGGGCGCTAATTTTGAAACGGCGAGCGGCGCGCGGTCGAGGCGTTCCGAATTGCTCGATGCTCCCATACAGTCTGTGTAACAAATATTTATACAGGCGGTCGTTAGTTGGGATATATGAGAGAGTGTGCTTAGTGTGGTAAGGCTTTTTTTTTAACCGTCACTTTTCGAGGTGCGAGGATTGATATTTGTGGTTATAATGTCGAATCGAGTTGTGCCTTGGTTCTTCGAAGGTTTATGAGCTTTTTGTTAAGTTCGAATGCGGGAGATTTTGAAACCCGCAATAGGTTGTGAAAAAGCGTTACTCTTTTTAGGAGACCAAAATTGGTAGTAATTATTCTTTTTACAATATAATTAATGTACTGCGAAATGCTTAGTTATAGGTATTTAAGAAAGAGAACTCGATGCGTTCTAAGGAGTAAACAAAATGTTTTAAAACGCATAGGGACGTAAAGATGTGGATAAAAAACATGAGTTCCCCGTAAGATGTTAATATTTTTCAGATTCTTTTTTAAAGACAACAATTTCGGGTAAAGATTTTGTCATGGGGTATAATAATTAAACTTTTTTTTAAATTTTCGTCTAGCCATCGTTATTATTTCGAAAAAACACGAAAGTTTGTAGTCGTGTTCATTATCCTGAACACTTTTTCATATAAGTACTGCTTCCTCAAGAGGAAACTTTATAACGATGAAAAAAGTTCTTTAAAAAAAAATTATATGCGCTTATAATTTTGATAGCTCCAAGAGTCATGTTTATATGTTTATATTCTTTATAAATGGTTAAACTTAAATTTTATTCTGTACATGTTTCACAGAAGCGTAATGAGAAAAGTCAATAATCTATTATAAGGTAGAACCCATACTTTATGTGAATGACTCTTCCTTTTCGAGATAATAGGAGCGTCTCTTTAATGGTCTTAAAACTTTTTATACATAAAACTGAATATATACACGAGTATATGATTTGATCAATGCCCATGATGAAATCGTGATGACTGAACTAAATCTATTATTTACAACAAATTAATATCTCTCGTTAATATTTCTGGTACGAGGAGCATTATAAGATGTATGGCTTCGTATATCGCATAATCCAACGAATCACTAAAAATCATCGAAATATTAAAGTATTGGTACATAATTATTCAGAATTTCCTAGAATCGAAAATAATGAGCTCTGCAAAAACCGAAATTGCTCTTAGATTTTTTCATTTGCGCAACTCGCCACTTTGATCAAAGATCGATAAACTTCGAATCATTCGTTTGGCTCGGAAATTAAGCATAATTATGCATTACGCGCGTAATCGTATCTAAAACACTAATAAAAAAATAATGCTCATTTTAATGACACACATCCTTACTCAATAAATTTCATACGTGTGTAGTTTTACAAATTACACCTGCTCACAGTTCAAATGTAATTTTTTTCAAAAAGATTCTTCTAATAATATCTTTCTTAAAAATATTTCTAGTTTACCGAATGCAAAATTAAAGTATAGCCATTAATTAGAGTCCTGCACCTCCATCGCACTCGAAATCCACTCATTGAAATCGAACTTTTATCCAGCAAATTGTAGTCCTCCCGTGGGCACATCGAAAATCCGCGAAACGAAAAAGGCATCGTTAACCTTACGCCTCGTACACAATCGAGCCCCTAACTTCCTCATTCCTCGCGCTCCATATACATCTAAGCTCGCTTATACATGTACGTACCTAAATAGCGTGTACTTTTTAGCGCAACTGTAGGATTGCGCTAAAAAGTACGCGCGTAAACTTAGCGTCCAGCCGAGCGTGTAATTTACTTTGCTTTGCTTGCTTGTCTTGCTTGCGCGCTCGCATGGAGGCCGAACCCGTTTACGTAATACACGCCGACTCCAAACGCGTATATACCACACGCATAGATCCGCCAGTCGGTCATTAGCGCAAATACATAGACGCGGACGCGCACGTGCCACGAGAGAGCTTTAACACCTGAGAAACTATAGCCGCAGTGAATTCAGATGCGCGGCCGTACGAAAAGTATCGAGATTCTTGCGTTGGGCCCGAAATTTCGATTTTTCCGTGCAGAGAGAAAATCGGGGGGTATACGTAGGTATATGTTATAGGGATCGATATTCCGAACGGGGTTATGCGATGCTGCTTCTGGCGCAATATCGGAGCTACTATACCACTGCCGCTATATGCGAGAAGCTTGAATAATGGAGATCTCTCGACGAAAATCTAATTACTCTCTTTACGAAAGTCAAATAAACTAGTTGAGTGCCGTATGGTCTTGCACGGAGGTATAGGCTAATCGAATTACGTAATCGATGCGTATATCGTAACTCGGCAAGTATCAAATCATAAACAAAATTGATGATATCTCTTCCTATATGTATACACGGCAGTGGAGAGGAAAAAGAGCCGGGTTAATTTAATAACATGTGCACCATATGTAATCTCGTCTTGCCACACTTGGTTGTTTCTACTAGCTTATTGTGAGTGCTCATTCGCGGCTAATAATTAAACTGTTTTCTTTTTAATCCGAACTCCATACGATTATATTTTGATTACTATGTCTGCTAGTTTAGCGTAATCATCTCGAATTTACCCTCTACAATTTTGGAGAACAGAAATTAAGCGGAATGGTTTTGTGTATACAGAATATGCGTTTCTTGCTGCGGACAAAAGACTCCCACTTGTACTTTAAGAAATGGACAGAATAATACGGAAGTTACAGAAATAATAATATGTTTGTTTTGTCTTTATATTGTTTCTTGGTTAAACAGTGACTGATGTTTCAAATAAGTGAATATTAAGTGAATATTTATACAAAAACCACTGAACGTTTTTGAAAGTAATCAGAAACAGTCATTGTATAAAAAATATCAATCATATTAAGTTTGGAATAGATAATATCATTATTACCATTGACAACATTAAATGGTCATAAACTTTAAATTTTCGCTTTGCATCTTTATTGACTGGAATACTTGGAATTTTAATCACAGGAGAAAAAGGATCTACTCGCTTCGAATTTAAAAAGTGAAAACTATGCCGCTATAATTCAGAGATAAAATATTCAATGAATCCGATGCTGTTTTCACTCCAAAAATGTAGAGAGTAAATCACGATATATGAATCATCTTTAACGGCTTATTTTAAAATCTCATTACTAATTTACTATATATCATTGGAATTAAACAGCTAACTTGAGAAGCTACGACGCACCGGAGAAATTAACTATACGAAATAAAAGTGAACGTGTCTTAAGATTACAATGCTTCAGAGAATGTGGAATTTTATAATGCGAAATTGACATTTTATTCTTGCATCATCCGTTTAGTAATTTTACAAAATTATTCTTATTGCCTCTACTATACTACCTACCTATATATAATTATTTTTTAGATTTTTGAGTAATCACGAAATAATAGTTCCATTTAGTAATTGCTTTTTGAATCTATTTTGACAATATAATCCATTTTTCATCAAAACAATTTATTTATTTAAATTTAAATAGAGATCTCAGCAATTGAAACTCTGGAAAAATCTCAGCGACTTTCGGGCTTGAGAGATTGCCGACACGTACAAGTGAATAGACGTTTATCGAAAATCGCGTCATGTACACTTTGATAAATTTGTCAATCCTTTAAATCAGTTGGCGGCGTGGGTGGAGGAGAAGGAGAGCAAGCGAGCAAGAGAGAGAGAGAGAGAGAGAGAGAGAAGTTGCGCGGGACTTGCGCGAGTGAATCGGGGGGGGGGGGGGGGGGGGGGGGGAGGAAGGAAAAGGCGCAGGGCGATAAATAACGCGACGAGAGGAATCAATTTCCAGGAAAGAAGCTCCGTGAATGGAATTCCGTGAGTCGAGGCTCCTCCGATCCAAGAAGCAAGGGAGCCCCGCAGTCCGTTTTATTCTTGGGCAAACGCGTCTGTGTATACACGTACGTATTCGACTCTGTACGCTGGACTATGTCAGAAAGTGAGACAGAGAAAGAGACGTTTTACTGCGATACCTTGACACAGACCGAGAGCCGGAGGCTGAGTATAAAATATGCATGGAGTTAATGCAGCATTCGTAATTGTTTTGACTTTTCGTTGGCTCTGATGGATAAAGTGCGAGTGTGTATGAAGTGAAATGGAGATGCACAGTTTTTCATAGGCAGTTTATGGACATTTTTTACGATGAACGACGAATAAATTGAATTTGTTATTAGACTGGATTGTAACAAAACATCGCGGTTTCACTTTTATAACGAATGATTTTTCCTGGCAATTTAGCGAAAAGGAGTTACAAATTTATGCAAACTGCAGATATTTGATAAAAGGATGTTTACGGATTTTATTACGTTTTTGTCCTCGTTTTTGTATTCAGCATAGACTTATTGCTTTCTCAAAGAGAAAGCTTCGCATCCAACAGTTTTTTTCTGAAATATCGATACATAAATGTATTTTATCGCTTTAGCCATTCATGTATACAATTTTTTGCAGTTTTTTTTGTCTGTATGAGTGCATATGTTTATGCGAATAGCTTGTGTACCGATTTGTGTTAACATTTTATTCTAATATATTTATCAAGAATACCCAAAACTCAAACATTTTCTTTTTTTATTCCTGAAATCCAAATAATTATTTCTCCAGTATAATAGATTCAACCTCTTCATCCATACACTTCTCTCAAATCACAGTGCAATCAAAAGAATCCCATTCAATAACAAAGTCGCCAAAAGCAGTCAATCGCTGCACAAGATGCTGTGTATGCCGCAACAGGCTACAACAGTACATCTGACCAATAAAAGTCGAGTTCATGCAGCGACTGCAGATCAGCTCTCCTCCTCGTATGTACGCAGGTAGTAAAGCTCACACAATCAGCGGAGAGAAGCGAGAGAGAGAGAGAGAGAGAGAGAGAGAGAGAGAGACTAAGTAAGAGACGTGCCAGCACGTTGCATAAGCTCACCGCTAAAGTCTCTCCCTCGGCAGTGCAGTGCCAGACAAATTACCGTTTACGTGCCTAGGCGCAGCTGCAAAGAGTGCCTAGTTTTGTCAAGAATTTTAACACTCCGTGCGCTGTATATGCTCATTTCCCAGGCAAGGCCACGTATGGGGAAACAATTCGCGCGCCGACACACGACGAGACGCGAGAAGAGCCTGTAATTTTATTCCCACTTTTTTATTTTGCGCTATATATATCTACCACGCGTCACGACTTTTATCCGCGCAACGAACTGTATGTGTCGCGACACGGGGTAAAATATAGCGCAATAACGATGAATTGGGCCTGATGTGGTGTAGAAAGGAGAGTGGATTATTTCTGTCGCGGCCGATTGATGGAATTCAAGACAATGCCACGTCGTTCGCGCCGAGTTACGAGGGAGAGAGATTCGCTGCTGTCGGCGAGTGCATATAGATACACGGGAAACCCGCGCAATAATAATATGTAACATAAATTGGGTAATTTCGTAGAGCACGGACAGTTAAATTCGGAAAAACGAAACGCTAATCATACCGTTTTATAAGCCGGTTTGATAAAAAATTTTCCCGCTGCCCGCTGTGTGACATAACTATGCGCGCGAATCGTTGGCATCATATATACGCGCAGGTGAATTCATATTAATGATCAAAAAATGGGCGAAACTTGCGGCTCTGCGTGTAACAATGCCAATAATACTGCCAGCCGAACAAGACTTAATTACTCGGGTGCGATGGGCGGTGATGAAAAAAAAATTGTAACCTCGTGCTTAAAGGCTGTGCTTTTAATACTTATTGCTTGCGCCGCGGCACAAAGAATCGACAGGATTATAGTAAATACTTCAAGTGTAATAATGGAATAGTGCGAGCGATGCGATAAGAGAATTTTCATTAAACAAAGTCCAGCAGATCTGTAATCGAATGATTCATATCGGTGGTGATGCGAATCCGCCGCGTCATTACTGCCCAGTTCTCGATCGTTCATCGAAACTTTCACACTGTAGGTCACGGGATCTTTTGGCTGGGACGATACACGTGAGATCTCGAAGATCGAACTGACAAAAGGGAAGCGAAAGTTCAGACTCGCATTTTACGAGATTCAAGATAATGGACTAAAAACGCTGCAGTAATAGCTATTTTAACAATAGCACTGCATGTTTGAAATATTATAGACAATATCTGTCACAATAATTAATTGTATCGAATATATGTTCCAAAATTTTTAAATGTATAAGTATAGATGCAGTGAAAAACGAATGTTGAAGACACAAAATTATTGCCCTTGAAATAGAACAATACTGGAACAATTGTTCTTAGGAATTATTTAGGTTTTGGTTCTCTAATATCCACAGGTGCAGGGTACCTATTGTGATGTCGGTAAAAATAAAGTACCATTCCTAGTTCAAGAAAATACTGCGATTTTTATAAAAGCTCAAATTTATGTAATAATCACTTTGAAAATTGAAAATAATCTTAAGCGTAACAAAAATTTTTAGATCGATAATTATCTATTCATTACATGAATTCTAGGATAATACATTGACAGGCTGGTGTCGGCTGCTTGTCTTTTGAGCACTTCTTGTTTTATGTAAGCTCCAGATTGTTTTCACGTGCACATTTGCACAATTTGAAAATGAAAATGCTATTTTTAGACAATAAAAGTAATGCGATAATGGCGTCAAAACCAGCGTTTACTAATTGAGGTTATAAAAGATTTTCACTGATTTCCTTACTTAGCGCCCGAAATATTACGGCGACAAGAATCATTATACTTATGATAATAGTGAAATCTGTACTAATTCACCATTTTGCCCAAAGTCATTTGGCAATTCTCTGAATTAGATGCGATTTCTGTAACCGTATTATTTCTCTTTGGAATTTCGTACGGTTCTTTTACCTAACTGAAAATGAATTAAAATTGTTTCGAAAAGGTAATACACGCGCAAGGGAAAATTCTTCAAACAACGATATTTGATTATTTTACCAATAAAACTGTATAGCTAATAAAAATATTGAAATGCATTTATTGTACGATCCAAGCGTTTACTTTAAAATTATTGTTCACGCATAACTGGTAGACATTGTTACATAAATTTAGAACTGTACTAACCCGGAATTGCAAAATTGTTGTAAAACCTTTCATACTATTATAAACATGTTTTGTCCATGTACTGCAAAGGATAGAATAATATCGCAAAGAAAAGTTTCTTCCAAAATGAAGACTTAGAAAAATTCACATCGACCTAAACGGATTACCGAGTATAAGATTTTCCGGTCACGAAGATATTTCGCGACACATTGAATTTCGCTTAAGCAGTCATAAAGTTCAAATACAGCTGAATGCTATCGTTCACCGCATACGTGCACAGCTGGAGTATTTCATGTCGAATGGAATAATCAACAATTTCTCATCGCTGATACTTTCTTGCAACAACTCTGTTCCCGAGATATAGAAAGCAATTCGTTTGGCTCAAATAGGCTGGAATCGGTTTAATTGGGCTCTCCAAATGTGAAAGTACTCACTTTTCGAAAATAAATTTTCGTAGAAGCTGCACGAATCAATACAAATCATCGTTTTCCGTTTACATCCATTTTTCAACATATTGCAATACTTATACACGTGATAAGTAAAAACACCATATAATGTCTGGACGTAGGTGCACGGAAAGCTCCAGCTGCGTCTACCGCATCATCCATATAACCTTTCACCACAAGAGGAGTCTGCTCCACACTCTTCTCTCTCTCTCTCGCTCTCTCACTGCGCAATATCGCTGCGTTACCACTTGGTCTCCTTCCGATAGCCGCACCGACCGCCGCACCGACCATACGGAGCGTGAAATCGGATTCGACGATGTGTTATATATGCCGAGAAGAGATCAATGCTCGTCGGTGCGTGTGCGTCCATCAATGGACACCTTCGTTTACGTTTGCGGCTCGCGTATATATACGCATGTGGGTGTGGGTCTGCGTGTACCATCCCATGAGTCGCGTAATTGTGTTTTTTTTTCTGCATCGCGCCTTTGGAAATTGACATTTATTTCCAAAGGTTTGGCCGACAGTTGTATATACCGTATTTTGTATTTAGTTTATTGTCGTTGGGAATAATGATGCCTATCATTTCGCAAAACATCGAAGTCTAGTTTAACGCTAATTTAGTTCTATTAGGGCATAGCAAGATATTTTCCCAATTAAATTAATAGGTAATTTTAATTATGAATAATAATGAGAGGGCGGATTATAAAATCAATCTTCCAAAAGCCAGTGAGATGTACAAATCCAGCACTTACCCACGATATTATTTATCACTCGACACAAAAAAAAAAGAAAAACAAGCGATGCACTAAACCAACGAAAGCGAATAGAGAAAGTGTACGATTAACGCAAAACCGGCGAAAAAAAGAACCATGAAAAACAAACATGCAATTATCGTCTTGATTAATTATATCGTAAATCTACGCTTGATTAATGCCTAGGCCGTGTCCATCCTCTTTATTAACTTAAACCTCATCTCCGACTCCCCCCCCCCCCCCCCTCGCTCCGCAAAACTCATCCCTACAGTTACATCGTATAGTCATCGCGAGATGATCTCTCTCGGGTCGCCACATAATTGTCAGATGAATCTAGAGCACCGTGACGCCTACACTCGTCACACGCTCCCGTAACCGGCTTCCGGTTTCTCCGCTGCTATACCACAAATTGCCACTCGTATCATGATTCATTTGCAGAAAGGATATTTCGTATACGATCGTTTGCTGCGGAATGGAAAACTGGTCATTGATCCTGACGAAACGAATAAAAAAAGAAAAGAAAAAATGTCTGCTCCTGCGTTCGATATAGTCGAGGTGGACTTAAACTTCCGGAATCTCGAGAGCGGGTGAAACGTGAAACGATCATCGCGGATATTTGGGCCGCGCGTCGATATAGTCATCTGGGTCGTAAGGCCCTCGGGCTTCACGCGCGTCTCTCTCTCTCTCCCTCTCTCTCTCTCTCTTGAATGAGCGAGAAAGTGGTCCACGCGACATCGCGCATACCTGTCTCGTGCAGGTACATATATATATATATATATGTGCCCATACGTTCCTTTTGATCTAATGATATTCAAGCGGCTCGCGACGTTTGTTTCTCGTTTTTCTCGCCGACGTCTTTTCGGCTCGCTGACCTTTTTTTTGTTCACTCTCTTATACTCTCTGGCTTGGTTCACCGAAATTCTGGCGGACACGAAAGATGTGGGTCAATCTGATGGTATGCATGGAAATCCGGGCTTCGATAATATTGTGGCTTGATGTGGATTTGATGGGGTATCGTAGCTTTCACATGATGTGTATTATAGAAATTCGCGGTTCGATAGATAGGTGTCGGATGAAAAGTAGGGATGTTTAGATCAGCTAATAAGCATTATTAAATTTCATGAGGATTAACATGTGTTATTATTCACATGTCTAGATATTCTTCAAACGATTTCTATAGTATATTTTTTACAAACTTAGGAAAACTAACAATATTTTTGGTATTACAGTTTTGGCTGATTGCAATTTACGGCAAGACGAATATAAATCAATCGGTAGCTGAATAATCCTTCCAATTAAAGGTTACTTTTTGTGCTCATGGTATATGCATTATGTACGAGGACTGAAATATGTATGGAGCAGGAAAGACCATCGAATAACCATAATAAGATCAAGGAAATAAGTAAAAAAGTTTAAAAATCTTTTGACGATAGAGTAGTCAAGAGAAGAGTACCCCAGTTTTCCCAAATTTCTTTACAGGCGGAAATGATGAACAGAGGCTTTTATCCGGATGTTTTCATAATTCATGAGAATCATGTGTTTCGATGCTAATGAGAATTTTATCAATACTATGCTCAAGAACTAAAATTATAAGTCTTGTAGAGTAAACGATTCGATTCTACCACGAATTGATATATTTACATGCATTTTTACACCAAAGTTAGAAGTGACTTTCTAGCGAACTTGAAGGTAAATCTCTGTATTTACTCGATAAAATATATGATATCCAAATATTATATACAAAGAGAAGATTGATTTATTCAAGACATACAAAATTACAACTAAAACTTTCGCATGACATATAATTGAAGTTCCTGTTTTTAAATATTAGACTTCGACTTACTAACACTTTTTACTTTTCTCTAATTTAGCTTTATAGTTTACTCCTCAAATTTATGATGTTCTTGTCTTCGTGTATTTACTTTTTTAAGAGTTGAACATTTGCCCCAGCTAAGCTCTCATCACTTTCACTTTTGTTAAAAGGGAATTTATGTCTTAAGGAGTTGAATTTCATCCGAAAGAATTGCGAGAGTTAATGGGTTTTATATACGCACAATCTATTTTTAAAATATCCTGTATAAAAAAAAAATTTTTTTTGTATAATGCCGATTAGAAGTTTCGGTTTTTTACAATTTGCTCTGATAAATAGCTGATCGATGTAACTTCGATTGAATATTTATCAACGATTTTTATTCATTCTTTCTTTCTTCTTTAAATTAAAATCTTTTATTTGATAGTTCAATTTCTGTTTTTTTTTCGCTTTCAGAACTCCGTTATTAATTTATTAAATATAAAAAAATAATAATTATTATAGATAAAAAGTAAATTAGTTTGAATTCAAGTGCGTCTTTTTCTTTCATCAAAATCAAATTTTCATTCTTCTCCGAAGTAGAAAGTTGATTGCATAGCTACAGTTGCCTCCTCTGACAAGAAAAACATAAAATCCAAGTAGTTCCAAACAATCGAAAGCTACTAAACAAGTAAAAAACAAACGCATCGAAGCCCATCTAAATCGCTCATCTTATGGTGTACCCGTCTTTTTAAGGTTGCGTCAAGAAAACGAGGATGATGAGCGCCGCAGCAGCATCAGCAGAACCTCGTCGCCTTGACACTTTCTCCACGACCGAATGGCACGCATTTATCTCCATCCTGGTGGTAAAGCGCGGGCGAGTGCAACAACCTTGAAAACGCACATAGCGGCAGGCGACCACGTGATCCGCGGCGTTTAGCCGGAAAGCAATACCGCGCCGCCGCGATCGTCCGCGCGAAACTCAACGTATATACATACCTATTCGCTCTCGCCACGGCGAACGAAAGTTTAAAAGCGTTGTTGTCGAGTGTATAGAGAATTTCTCTCGGATGCACGTGACGCGGCGCGCTCCTCTCGCGCTCTGCATAGACAATGGAAAAGATATATCTCACGAGTTTAACGCGCGTACCCGCGGCGCGCACCAATTTACTTCTTTCCTTTTCTGTTTTTTTTTGTTGGTCTCTATAGCGAGCGCAGGGCGCTTTTATGTAAGGCGCGTAATACGTGCGACGCGTTATGGGATTACGACTGTGAGCGTGAGCGTAATCGCGCCAAGCTCAGGAGTTATTAACTCACGCGCGCGTACAGTTACGTTTGGCAGCTGGTCGATGATATTTCGACTAGTTATGAAATATGCGCGCGTGAGGAGAGCGTTTTTACGAGTGCAACCGGGGCGCGAGCTCTTGCCGGGCAATGAAGGAACGGGAGCTGCTGCTGCTGCCGCCGTGTGAAGAGGCGCCGAGGCCTTCTGGGATTTTAAAGCAGTAGATTGTTACTTAACTGGATCGTTGATGAATCTACTTAATTGCGATCGGAGCGATTCGTTTTTATGATTAGCGATATAAGCTGTGGATGGACGATTAACGCTTGTTAAAATGATGATTGAACTATACCGAACTTGTTTGATGCCTATTAACAGTTTTTTTTTCTATTTCAAGACTTTTCTTAAAACTTTCTAAATTTCTTGTTGGGAATCTTTGGAAGATGTGAATAAGTAAATGAAAGATTACCATTCAAAAGTGGAAAAGGAAATATTAACATCTTGACAAATGCAATATTTCATAATAAATAAATAAGATACATTTTTTACTTAATTTTTTTTATTGGTTATTATTTTTTTAATCGTCATTAAATTTAAAAATTAATTAATTAAATTAGACTGTAAGACCAATAGAAAAATCTTTGTCAGTTTATAGTAGAGTACAGTCGACATAAGTAATATTTCTTAATGTCATTAAATTTTGTAAATATATACCGCATTATTGACACGTCTGATTGTAAATACGAAATACTGTCGTTGAATTTCTTATGAGTATCCATAATGGAATTTGTAAATTCCTCGAAGATATACCAGGAAAAGTTTTTAAAATTTAAAGTGAAACTATTATTATTCCACTCGGGGAGGGGCCAAGCATATTTGATCAAAATGTAAAACAAATTTGTTTTATTTTATTTCTCTCTTTCGGATTGGATTCGCCAATTTAAATTTTAAATGCCCGACTTCAAATTCAAAATTTGAAGTACCGCGAGAAGCAATTTTCATGCAAATTCCGACTATTTTTAATCCCTCGGTCCGCTCCAATACATAATTAAAAATGTTTACGTTACAGTACGTAATACGTACAAAATCTATACACCTATACGTTTTTTGTTATGTACAAAATGAAAATTATTTCCTCACTACGCGGCATACGCGTTTTCATTTATTTCTTTTAAGGTTCGATATCGCTTGTAAATAAAATCTAATCGGCCGATTATAAATGCCGCGTATAGAATCGAGACTCCTCCATATTTTATCTGACCTTTCGGTGTTTCGACTTGGAAAGGGCAGCTTCACACCGAATGTATAAACATATTTACTCGGCCTCGATTAACAAATCCTAAAGTTTATGTACGCCGTCACGCGATCATAAATCGCCTTCTTTTCTATATCGTCGATAAATATTTATATGATATTTGATGGCACTCCAAAACGGAGGCTATTAATTTGTATACGTGCATTTTTTCCTGCCAAATGTGGTGTATTGGCTTGTGCAATCTATGCATATATATATCTTGGACGATGATACCTTTTCCATGTAAGTTTAGCCACCATAAATCACACAGATTTTGTAACAATTATGATCCATAAATAAGTACATTTCATATCGGTGAAACATATTTAACACCAAAACTATAGTATCTTACATAAGGTGCGTACATGTAGTACATTTATATAGTTTTTTTAATGGCACCGATTTATATGTTTCGCAATAATTGACATCTAGCCTCAAAGTGTCGAAATAATTGCTAAATTCTGTTGGCGTAATGCAAAATATTCTTTAATAACTAAACTGCTGTATTCGATATAGAATTTCCGCAAAACGAAGCCTTTCGATGCAAATAAGCTGTTTTAAAATAATTACGAAAACAAAATGCATCTCGAATAACGCGTATATAATAGCGTACGAAAGATTCGCAGCCGGTAAATAAACGACTAAGCCGTTCCAGAACCGCAGAACGCAAATAAAGCGCAGGACAAATTAAGTTTTATACATCTCGGCAAGAACATAAAATTACGGTATAGTGCCATCGTTGCGAATCGTTATTAGTATACACGTAAATGTTTTTTTTTCTTTTCCACTACACACCGCAAATACGATCGGCAATGATCATTCATAAAGCACGGGGAATCACTCGAACAAAGTGGCGCTCACTGGAAGAAGGCAATAAGACGTGATAGCAGCAGCGGCCGTCGCCGAGCAATTTGAAAACTTTTCCCGCGCGCAAGTCGAAAGCACGGTAATTTTATTACTCGGACGCGAATCCCCCTCGATCGACTATACTTCTAAGGCTAGTCAAAACAAAAAAAAACTGTTTGCCAACATCCAAGCTGCGCACGCGCACGCGGACGAGAGGGAAAAGTATCCGCACGATATAGCTCGATAATAAACTCTCGACCTTATGCCAGCCTTCTAATGCAGCATTCGCTGCGAACGCGAGCGTTTCCGTTATAGTTGCGCACCGCGATTTCGCTCTCCGCTGCACGCGTGCAATCGATGCCGTGGGTTTTACGTATATGTATATGGGGAAAGGAAGAGACGCCGCGCTTGAGGTCGGAGTATATATACCTACCGACTGTTTTTCGCGGAATGCGTTGCATTATTATGCGTTTTTCGGATAATACGGTAAGTACCAAGCTCGGCGGGATTTTTTTTGCGGGATCGATTGCTTATGAATACTGCGTTCGTTATAATTAAAAAACGTTACCGGCTGAGTTTCGGTTGGTAGATATGCAAATCGTCGGTTCATAAAGCGCGTACTTTGTGAATTGGTCGAGTGCAGACGTGAAAATGGGTATTGGGGGGCATTTGAAACGCAAATATTTCAGGAGAAATTGGACTATGCTTTGTTGGGTTTTTGGGTAGCGATCGTTATGTATAGTTAACCCAGTACAACATTGCATCATTGGATTGCTCGATAACAAAAAAAAAAAACAACTTTCATTTTCCATGCTGCTCTTTACTACGAAATGAATCGCTAAGTAGATTAGTTATGTCACTGGTATAAGACATGCTATTTTCCAAAAAACCGTTTACACTATAGATATAAATAAAGGAAACTATTAGTTTGTACTTTCATAAACATTCAAGTACTAACTTCGATAAAGACTTTTTACTTTAAAACTCGGTTGATCTATGCTTTGATCGTTAATAATAATCAAGTATTCCACTCATTTACCAGACTCTTATCTCATACATCGTATACCGGCACTTTCAAATAAAACTCTCGTCGTGCATCGTCAACTAAATCGGAAGTAACGATATAATTGCCATTCGAGTGCTGGTCTCTTTATCTCGTCGGACGCGCACTTAACATCCACACGCGTAATATAGGAATATATGTGCGTGGTTTGCACGAGGACTCGCTGAAAGTAGGGTCGCAGGTCGAGTGTAGCATAGCGGCGGCGGCCGATTAGAAAGTGCGTGCGTACCAGTGGATTCGCTCGCGAATGCCGGAATGCACGCGTACATCTTCGCTTCTCTCTCTCTCTCTCTCTCGAGAGAGAGAGAGAGGGAGAGATGCTGCTGAACTTTCACGCACGCGACACAAAGATGATGTGCTCTTGCTCGTTTTTCACGTTTCGCGCGATGCGCCTTCGTGTTTTAGGGTTTTATCTAATCGTATAGACGAATGGCGCGAATGAAGAAAAAAATGTACTTTGAGGTTGAAATGTGTGCTTGTTAATGAGCTTGAGTTTGAGTCGAGTCGGAGAATTGAGTAATACCACGAGTTGAAGGGTATTAGTCTTAGAGCATCGATATTTTAATAGTAGATTTCGCGCCTTGGGTTAAAAAGTAATGGCATAAATAGTGTTATTATTTAGACAGCTCAAGAAATTGAAAATTCATTTATGCTTGGAATAATATAAGATAACGATTTAATGTATAGGACGGTATGATGTTTATTTGAAAAAATAATACAGTTGATTATAAAATGTTTGTCATAAATAGAAGATACGCAACAAATTTATCATAGATCACATATTCAAAATAAAAATCTATTTAGGTAACTCGTGAAATAATAAAGCCGCATTATTCAGCGCCGCAGTAAACTCCTATAATAGGAAAAGCTACGCTGAAATTTACTTGTATACCACAGAAACTGTAAAAATAATTTGAATTGCATTAAAATTAATTGAGATGTTAGACGCGATTCTTTAATTAGAGTGAAATCAGTTACATAAAGTGCGAGTATATATTATACATGTTGTATTAAATATTAATTGGTCGTGCATTGAATCTCAAATCCCGATCGCCGCTCAGTTTTGCACGAAAAAAGAAGTTCTTAAGATTTCGTAACGAGCCTATGAAAGTTTTATTATACACACTTATTTACTTTTAAAGTGATGTTCATTAGTATTTTCCAGTAAGGAAGCTATGTATACATCAATAAATACTTCACTTCGTAATCGTATTCGCTTCTTTATTTCCGACAACGAAGCTCTCCCAATTGAAAATATAACATAATTACGTCAGAAAAAAACGTATTCAGTGTTCAAGTTTTTCCTATTTCCCACGGGAGTGAAAAATCATTATTTTTCCCAAATTTTCAAGGAAACCCATGTAAAAGTATCCACCGATTAACGCTTCCCACACGAATTTCTCAAGCCAGTCGTAAACAAGAGCGCCGCAGCCTATAAGAAACCTCAGTTGGACATTGGTAAAATCGAGGATAATCGTTAAGCGGATCTATAAGGAATGCTCAGAAAAATAGAGGCCGCGAGTATATGTGCAGCAGTCGGTTGCACACGAGACGTAATTGCCGAGACGCGATGGCCCCGAGAAACATAGCCGGCGGCTGCAGTCGCAGGAGCTCGCGCGTCCACGCCGTGGCATATAATGGACAAGTTCAAGCGACAAGGACGCTTTCACGCACCGTTGACAACGGCCATTAAAGAGTTTTCCTCCTCTCTCACTTGTAGCAGCAGCAGCGACGACGTCTAAACAAATCTTGAATATTCATGCGGCTTGCTCTTTGTCGTAGGCCTCCATACATTTTCCGAGGTGCGCGCATGCGCAGACAGGTATGCGAGTTTGCAGGCGAGAGTTAGCCGTGGCAGAGAAAACAAAAACTGTCAGCTAGTGTCGATGTGCATTGTGGTCTGCGTCGAACTGGTACAATGGTTTTTCATCCGCTAGTTTTACTTCAACTTTTTCTTTTTTTTTTTCATTTTCTTCTCGCTTTTAAAACGAGTCCCTCCTCTTTTCCTGCGTAGGTTTTGTTAAAAATTGAATTTCTCTGGGTGAGAAAATGACGATTAGCTGTAAGAATATAAGTGTACAAGTATTGTCTCGTTTATAATAGATGTGTACTATATAGTATATTAAATATTATGTATTCATTTTGACGGGATATTGAATAAATTTATGGTCAACAACAAGAAACAAATTTAAGCGAATTTATAGTATTACTATTATATTTTCTTGAAACTTTAAGGTATTATTCTTTTATACAAAATAATGAGACCCGTGTATCAGCTTTTTACACCAACTTTAAGCGCAAACATACAACTTTATTTTGACTATGAAAGTATCATAACCTTAAGATTTCTCTAAATAAAAAATTGAAATATTCCTCATATTCGAGAAATTTTATGTACGATATATTTATTTTGATAAAGTAAATACAACTACTTATTTGTTCATTACTCGCAGAATGATGTCGATTACAATAAAGACCATGGAAACTGAAAAAGAAACGGAAGGTTAATAACTCAAAAACTTATATCAATAGTCATATAGATATTTAACATACTTATGTTTATTATCATGAACACGTAATATTTTGTGCCGGTTTTTTTTTCTGCAACTGAAACAAATTAAACTTAATATGATTTAGTCGCAACGCTAGTATTGAACTTTACTTTAAATGCACGCAAGTTATTGACTTAAAAATTAATTGCGATACCAGTGCATTGCTATATTATTCACACGTATTATAATAATAATATCCAATTCTCACCATTAACTACAGGATTTTTTACTTCCGCCCAATCCTTCGGACTTTTATAATAAGAGTAAAAAGATGTGGCTATCACAAGTTTAATCAGAGCAACAACAAGTAGACAGAGTTCCTTCAGAATGCAATAATAATTACAATTTTAATATATAGTTTAGCCTATATGTTAGAGCATTAAACAAAATATGTATGCGCATAGCATCTATATGTATAGGGTTTGTAATTAAACTGGGTTTGTACTAACTGTGGGGACTGATTCTCCAAACCAGAGACTCGTAACACTAAGCGCAAGTATGATTGTGAGGTAGGAGAAATAATAGCCGGCAACAACTACATAGTAAGCGTAACGAAAGACAATGAAACTCGCAAAGCCACCCAAAATCTATATTGAATATGAGGAATATTTCAATGTTTTAAAGAGTGAAATCTTAAGGTTATTATAGTTTCATGGTTAAAGTAAAGCTGTATGCTTGTATGCTAGAGGAAAAGATACTCACCAATTCGGCAACTTTTAGTACAAAATTTGGATGGGTCAATTCAGCACAGGTTATAGCCATTACATAGTCCTTTTTTTATCACATTGTCGTATATAAATTTATCGAATATAAAGTTATCATAAGATTAGGTTAGAACATATATTTTCGGACTTCCGACTTCTTTTTTTTATTTCATTATTTTCAACCATAGTTACGATAGGTAATTGTTAATTTTTTAATAGTATATTTCGCCACTAGAGAGGAAAGTATATATACATTTTATAAATTGTCTCATATAGCATTTTGTGTTTTTAAATAAATAATTATACACATATTAAATTTATTCTACTAAATCTGTTTTCGATTATCAGTGGTAAAATATAAAATTCAGATACTGTCAAGTATTCTTTTTGGCTTGCGAATAGATGATCAGGGTTACAGGTCCTGGGTTTCCATGAAACTCTCAGGAATTACTTTTTGTGCAAAACAATATGAGATCCGTGCCTCAGGGTTTCTTTAATGGGCTACTTTTGAAGATAAAATAGAATTTATAGATCACCAGACAGCTATACTTAACAAAATATTGAACTCATATTATTTTTTGCACGGTGGATTGACTAAACCAATTACAGTCACAAAACCTTGGATGATGAGTATCCAGAGAGACAAAATTCTATCAAAACTAGGAAAAGTAAGAAAGTAACAATATTATATAATGAAACGTTAGAAAAAAAGTCATGTAAAAGTATAAATAAACAATGCATTTCGCCCCGGCTACCTGCTGAGCTCATCGGTAAGGTTACAGGTGAGGCTATCTTAGACGCATATACAATGCAAAATTGTAAGCCAGTGTTTTGTCCCTGCATGTATAATGTGAAATGACAAAAGTATTAGGTAGTGGGAGCCAAAAGTTCGCCACCCATCTAGTGTGCAAAATGTGAAGTGACTATGAGAGTGACTCCCCAGCGCACTCCTAAGTATTTTACTTTTGAAGATATTCTGGACATTATATTGACTTTGTACATCAGCGCAAATCTATATATACTGAAAAAGCTCTATTAAAATAATTTGCTATACGGGCCTAATTGTTTTGTACAATAAGTAATTCCGGAAAGTTTCAAGAAAATCCAGAACTCACATCCTTGGTCATGTCCTTGTTGATGATATGCAGAACTTTTTAGCTTTACCATTATTTTTTTCTTGTTCAAATTTTATAAAATATCTTTATTCTTATAAAATAACTGTAAACAAACTTGGCGGCCCGTCTACAGACAGCTTAAAATTGTGACGTTTTGCAATTCTAAGCAAATTACCGCCCTCTTCAGGCTTTACGATAATGCACTAGCACATGGAGTTCTCTTTTTTTAAATTTTTATATTTATTACAGAAAGTCACGCAAGTTTTGACTAAGATTGAACATTCACAAGTTAAAAATCCTTAATTCTTAAATGTTAAGTTGAAAATGTCCAATTTTAGTCAAGACTTGCGTGACTTCCTGTAATAAATATAAAAATTTAAAAAAAGACAGAATCCCATGTGCTAGTGGATTATCGTAAGTCCTGAGAAGGTCGCAATTTTTTGTCATTATTAATAAATTGTTTGATACTGGTTCTCTGAAGATCGACTACTTCATTCACCCTATTTTATGAAAAGAAACTGGACCGATAACTGACTGAATTGTTATATATAAACATATTAAGACTAGTACATTATTTTTTTAAATATTGAATTACACTTTTGTGTACAAAAGATTGTATAAATGTCAGCTTCTTATTCCGTTAAGACCGAGGATATGAAATTCTGCTATAAATTTTTTTTTCATTGTTTGAAAGGAAGTATTTCGAGTTTCGATTTTGAGAGTTATTGTTGTATGATTTTTAATGAAACTTCTTTAAAAAAAGACAAAGTTAATATCTTTGTTTTGAGACCGAATATCTTTCGCACGAATATTAAAAAGTGTTAATTCAAAGAATAAGTATATTCGCATGTGCTCCTTTGGTTTCGTACACTGTGACTCATTTAAACCGTTACTTTTCTCGAATTTTCTGCATTTCACATTTTCAGTGGAAAGCGCTTAAAGTCTCTTTATTAACATTTGCCGCAGTAAATTCAAATTGTTCCTGACACAATCGATTTGTATCCTATTACATGTACATACGATAAGAATCTTTAGTTTCGCACAATGTAACATCCGGATGGAACGTACAGAATTATGTAATGCATTTTTTAACAAACAAAAATAGACGTTCATACAGAAGAACGAAGAGTAGTAGTTGCATTCAAGTACGTTTTCTACAGGATTTTCAGAAAACTTTGTTACAGAAGATGCATTATGAAGAAGCACAGGTATCCGACATAAAATACCTGTTTACCCAAGATCAATTCAGGAATTAAGAATTTAAATCGAAATCAGAAGGCGGTGCGATTCCCCCAAGTGGCGCGCGCGCCACCTCAGTCATATATAAATGAAATATTTTTATCGCAGCTCGCGCGCGCCTAATGTCTTTCCGATACATCGACTATGTAGTATCGGGACTCCAGCGCGAGCAAAAAACGATGCGCTCGCATTCGATGCCTTCCCTTACATACCTCATCCTGTCTCGTGTATATATATATATATATGTATACACGAAGCTGATGGTTTCTGGGCGAAAAGGAACGAGAAATTCGCCTCTGATTTCTTGGATTCCCAGATGGGATTGCTCGGTATTACTATTTCCGACGGAGACAAGGAGAGACTTTGAGGTCCTTTTCACAGAGGACTTTTCTGTCAAGGGATAGTGCATACCGGATCGACTAAATTTTCGAATGATTTGGAATTGAAAAGGCCATTCTCTATATACGTATCTTTTTTTTTGCTTAATATTTCGCTTTCTGAATTTCAAGAATGTGACAAATTTTTATTAAAAATTACAAATTGAATAATTCATTGAACGGATTACTAATTTCATTTTTCAAACAAAAAAAAAAAGAAACAAAGGACGCGACCATCTGTGCCCATCGAAAAGTTCAAGGGAAAACTCGCCAACATCCAGACGAAATCCTTATATACATCACAGCTCCATATACATCACGATCCCGGCTAATTCCATTTTTCCCAGACTGCAGTGTAATTAAGACACGCGCTCAGTTCTTCTTTGCCTTTCCAAAACTTATATAACTCGCGCGCTGCTGCAATCTCAATTCATCATCTGCCAGGGCTATATATACACGCACACCTCTATACGCCTCAGCGGGATTGATAAATCCGGGGATGAAGCGACTTTTGCATTTCAACCCATCACTTAAACGCTCCACATGATTGAGAGACAATAGCTAAGGGGGGATAGACTGATTTCGATCTTTATCCGGATGTGCGCGCGATATTCCACCTACGGATACCTCATCGGTTCTCGCGGCGCAATTGCGTCACTTTGCCCGCCGCAGCAGCAGTACCGCAGTGCATTGTGTTTTCGTAATAGTCCGCATCGCTTTGCCGCCAGTTAGTGCTCGCGAGATTACGTAGGAGGTCACTTTTGTGACGGTGCCGCTACTGCCACTGCGCAAAAATGTAAAACTATGGGCTGTTGGTCCTAATATTTAGGTGCCCGTGGCCACTTGTTAAGTCTGCTATGTGGAGCGAAAAATGATTATGGTGCGCGAGGTCATTATTGATTTGCTGTGGAGGCTGTTTTTGGTTGACGCGGGAGCCCATATGGAAGCTGCAGCGATATAAATAGTGTATTCGAGGTGCAGTGTACAATTAATATGAATTAACAAAGACTAGGGAAAAGCTTAGTTCGATATGTAATTTATGTAAAAAGATTAAGTCTCGATTTGATTCAGAGTCGAAATGTTGGATTTTTACAACAATAAGTTCGTTCCAAGCTGCGCGAAATCCCGTTAAGCTGTAAAATATAGTAATGCCTGCTAAATGGGAAAATTTATGGGATGCACTAGCCGGTAAATCTTTCAATATAATTGTGATAAATTACCGAAAGTACATCGGTTATTAATTGCTACTATTGTTGTAGAAGGCTATTCATATCAATTTTATGCAGTCTACATTTTACTTACAAAGTTTATGTACTCGAAAGCCACCCCGCGACATAATTAATATTTAAAGGCTACGCACAATTTATCGAATTTATTATATATGTATGGGCGAGTTAACGCGCGTGTGTTTCTATTTCAATACATTCGCTCGGTTTAATTCGTCAATTTTGCATTACAATCGACGAATTACGATCGTAGAATAAAGTGCATTTCTAAATGAGAGAAATTATACGTATAAGCTACTTTAATCGTGAAAAATTCTCATTCCGCATTAGCTCTTCTCCGTGAGAAACTTAGCACCGGCTGAAATAAGTGAATTAAACTCGGCAAAACGTGACCCGTACCAAAGCAGACACGTTTTCGAAAGCTGCGCAGCAATTTTTTTTCCGACACTGCATAAACTGTGTGTATATCCACCTGTAGCGAAGAAGCTTTACCGCAAGCATCGAACAATACCGCGTAAGGCACGTTTTTTTTTTTCTCCAAATCGACAGCTAAGCGCGCTCGCGTGAATTTTCGCGTGTGATGGGAACCGATACGCCGCGAGATCACCCGGCAGAAATTACAATTCATCCGGCCTGGCGCTTCCTTTTGCCTCGCTATGTGGGAGATTTGAGCGCTTGTATATTCGGTCAGAGTGGAGAAAGTGGATGTGTATAATACAGGTACGAGAGAGAGAGAGAGAGAGAGAGAGACCGTGGATTATTCAGATTTTCGTCACGCATATACCCGCGAACGATGATTCCGCTGCCGCGCGATCTTAATCTCTCCTGATGAATTCGGTGTTGATTAAAGTCTCAGGTGATATTCCGATGATTAATAGCGATGCGCGAGCGTGTAATGTAAGTATCGCGGACTTCCATTACACATGCGCGAATTCCAAAAGGCCCGATTTTTTTCGTTCTTCAGAGCGGTACTTACTCACGCTTTCACGCCGCGCGCTTACGCAATCGAATATATATATATATATATATATATATATACATCTGCTATTAGCATCGCGCGGGCCTTTATACTGTTCACACGGAAACTTGAATTTATGATGCCCAATCATCCGTTTGCCATATAAATTCGAGATATTCCATGTTTCGCATTCCTATACGTATGTATAAACTCTTTGAGTGACTGTAGTTTTGGTTAATGCTCCAGTTATATTTCTTTTTTAATGATCTCTGAAGAGCAGCGCGTCGAAGGAAGTACAAATATAGAATGAAAATTATACTTTGTATAGCGAAGTAAAACTGCTGGAAGATGATAAAACACGTTCACTCGGTGTATTTTACTTTTATCGAGTGTGTTGCATTTCTCATATTTCTGTAAATAAAGAAAGTCCACGTTTTTGTTATTTTCGTTTGCCGCCGATAATTCGTTTTAATATAAATAAATAGTAAATCGTGTATGAAGACTTTAATTAAGATTCCTGTGATTAATTATCATTATCTAATACTTGTAATAGCTCGTAATACCTCGCTGTTCAATATTGCTGAAAGTGCGAGGCGCTAAATAATGAAAATGCCACTTTGATATCAGCTGATTACTTTATATTAAAAATCCAATGTACAACATGAATACAAATAGGCGAATCTGTATATAAGCTTGCGCAACGCCGCTTTTACCAATGCAGGTGGCAAAACGAAACTGTCATTTCGCTTTTGAATCTATATTATAATTAGTCGGTAATATCAGAAGTAATGTCAAGCGCAATTTATGCTTTTTCATGAATTAATTGAGTTTTGTCCTACTGATAAAGTAGAGATGAGAATGAAGTATATTTAAATAAACAATAGACGCGTGGACGAGCTTTTGAATTGAATATCTTTTGTTGAAATTTTTCTGTTTTCGTCCACTTTAAATGCTGCATTGTAGGAAATATATTAAATTTTAGGATTGAAGTTTAAAACGTATAAAGAAGATGAATGATAAGAATGAAATTTTTGCAATGTTTTATTTTTATTGTCATGAAACAAAACATAATTTGTCAAAAGACATAAAATATAATCGAGGATTTCTTCTAACTTTTATCTCTAAACTAAAGGTATATCGATGAAAATTCATGCTTCTGATTTATCCATTCTCCAACAAAAGACCGATGAATTGTAATGCAAAAGCAATTTACCTAGAATAAATGTATATCAAAATGCAAGCAACACTCTCACTCTTCTTAGAAAGTAAATGATTGTGGTATTATAGCAAATAAATAATATATTTAAAGTCATAAAATTGGTGTACAATATGTCAGAATAAAATTTTAGAAATCGTAATAATATAATGTGGAATAAATATCAGTCAATATTCATCAAACCTATACAAAAACGACTTGAATAAATTTATGAGTGAAATTCATTGGAAGAATGTCGAATTGCGGTTTATCGATGAATCACTTTTCCAGACTAACTTTTTATCCAATCTGTTTTTCCGCACTCTTCAACTTTTACCAGAAAAACCTGTTCCCATTTTATATACGACGCTCCATCAATGGGCCAACGTTCTGCTTTTTGTCAACTTGTTTTGCAGCCGAATAAAGATATTTGTAATGTATTGCATCAGACTAGACAGGAATTGGTCTTTAAAATATTTTATAAAGAGCAAAGCTAATGTGTGTATTTTTAAATTCAACTGTAAAATTTATTGTAATTTAATGGATCTATTTTGTTCAACTACTTTGCCAGCAAAGAATTTAGAATAATGAACATATTTATATTTCAAATTAAAATCTATTTTTAACCTAACTCTGACGATTTCACATCTCAAAGTGCAAATATAGCCCCGACAATGTTCAATGTATTCAACATCCTTCTTAGACACTTACGAAAGCAGAAATTCCGCACTCGGCCAGAGACTTCATTTTTGACTGCTGATTCACGCTGGCGGCCGGTGAAAATCCTCTGACGTTCATCGCGGTGTTTCAATTGCAAATATCCCGCGTAAAGACAGGCCCCGACACTCCGCCGTTTACGGATGCGCGCGAGCTGCGACATTGTTTTACAGACGCGGAGACATCGTCGCTTCGATTTCTCTGCAGTATACAATTCATTGTGCGCACGCCTGTTTACGGAAGTATTTAGCTTGACGGCTTTACTACCGGGTCACGTACAATCCCATGATAGGGGAATACGCGCGCAGTTTTACTTTGAGTTTCGGAAAGAATTACTGCACTCATGCATTGATTAAAAATGAGTTTG
>UELV01079858.1:0-21000 GCA_900490015.1 Megastigmus stigmatizans | reverse complement strand
GAGAGAGAGAGAGAGAGAGAGAGAGAGGGATGAACGAAATATAACTCGGTCCGACGCTGCAGCGATCGTTAATAATTGTATGGGATTTCAACGGTTGACATTTCACCCCCTCCTGAATACCCCAGCATATTGTTATTATACGCAGAGTTGGGCGGGTTATATATGCAGTTTCGCGTGAATTCTTTATACGCCTCTCGGTGTTGTGAATCAAAATTCGTATATATGTATTGACTGGATGTTGTGCCGCACGAGCTGCCCATGAGCCGCCCGTTGTTTTCATGATTTTCCGCGATGTTTGCGACCATTCGATATGCTCGTATTTCGGCCTATACACACACACACGCGTGATGGCATCGAGAGAGATTTTTATTTGAATTAATGAATGCGATACGCGCACCGTGGAAAGAACAATGAGCCGATGGACCATTGTCGCTCGTATTTCCCCCAACACGTGTCGTTACTTAACGCGCCGCGCATATATATATATTTTTCAACGATTTCCCCATTGTAATTATTCTAGTAAATTTAAACGCACAAAGTACTCCGTGTATCGTATATATATATATATATGCGGCAGTTGGAAAAAAGAGGAACTGAAATACGAGATATTCGCTCGTCAAAAATCGATTACCGATCGGTGCGCACACTCGTCACCGCGAGCTTCCCCAGCGCAGCATCCGGATTTCCGGAACATCCAAAAATCAAGAGAAGACAGAGTAGCTGCAGAAGAGAAGAGATCGTATACGTGTCGCCTCGTAAGATCGGCAGCTTTGGGTCCCAACGCGCGGGACAACCCTTCGAGGGGTGTTCGTATACATGCATAACGCGCTAACAAAAAGGGACACATCCATCCGCATCCCCCACTTTGCGAGCTGGCTCGGGTCATTAAACGCCCGTACATCATCCTAACGCGACTGGATACGTTATATGCGTGTGTGTGTGTGTGTGTTTAGTGTGCAGCTCCAGCGTCATTAGCCACAAATATTCGACGCGCCGCGTGGATTTCGTGGGATATATATTCTTTCCCGAAGGCCCCCGAGAGATGCGCCTGCATCCAGATGCGATTGTTTGCTACTTTATTTTTTGTCCTGTGTCCCGCTGTTCTGTGTATGCGTGTGTAAATGAGAAAGCGAATATGTCGGGGAAGGGCTTGGACTCATATTTAGAGGCTTATGAAGTTTACGAGGAAACGCGCGCGCGCGCGCGCGTCTACATGCGACTGTAGAGGACAAAAAGCGTGTATAGCGCAGTGTAACACTGGCGTGTGTGTTGTCTGTTCTTTTCTGTGTCACGTGTGGCTTCCCCACGCCTGTCTTTTTGTCAATCGGTCAGGATCGTGCTTAGGAATAAGATTCGCGTGTTTTTGAATTTCTGTATACGCGAGATTTACGCGCGTTTCGTTTGTGATTTAACGAGAAATATTTATATAATGTACTACGGTATATATAGCCGCCTACTTTATTGCCTCCAATATGCATAAAAATAAGTTGTATCGTGGTATATGAAAAATCCTAATTAGGTTGTAACAGTGCGGTCTAACTTCGCTGACGCAATCGTCGACGATAATTTCAGGATATTATCCAAGCGTCGTCGAGTACCGAAAAAATATACACACGCACACACAGAGACACACGAGACGTGTCACATTAGCGTATCATTATCTTCGACGTCGTTTTACGCCTCTAGTCTCCCTCTCCCGTGTAGTATATATGTCTGCTTAACGTTACCTCAAGTTTAGAGGCGTGCGGGGCCCATGGGGCGTTTCTCTCGCATTACCCGTAACAAGCGCAGGCCTCCGATGCAGATGACAGGCAACTGTCATTCTCTCTCTTTCTCAGGCCTTTTTCTCTCGGCCGTGTTCTTAATCTTGCTTAACGACTTTTTGAAAAACCTTAGAGGTCTGCTTCACTTCTCTCTCTCTCTCTCTCCCCCTTTTTTTTTGTTCCCTCTCGAGGGGCAGTATATCGTGTGTTACGGGGAGAGCGTGTAAGTATCAGCTTGTGAATCGTTTTTTGGAGCGCGCATCCGATGAGGTTGACGGCTAGTTTTATGACGATTTTTTTCCTCTCCCTCTCTCTCTCTTATCTGCGCCGAGAGCGCTCGCCATCGTTAGCGGGAGAGAGAATCGCCGCCGTGGAGCGTAAAAATAAAGACAAGCTACCACGACGGCGACTTGCCGTGCGTCTATTTTTAGAGACAGATCTCGTAGATACGTGGAAGCAGTAAAATGTTATACAAAGTGTGCGGTATGTTTCGCTTGACTTTGGATTCTCGAGACGATTTCGCGGGGATACATCCGATTCGATGGAGCGTTTTTTTATCCAATGCTGTTCCGATCGCTCAAACATTACTATAATTAATTAAGGGGAAGATATTCGCGGTGAAGTGTATCGTTCGACAAAAGGTGAGAATCGAAATAAAAAGCACACAGCAGCGCATTGCGTTCGATCGGTATATACAAGCGCGTCGAGATAACTATAACCTCCGCGTCGATTCGTATAATAATAAAAAGAAACGTCAATCGGATAAGGCAAATTCGGAATCATCGGACATCTCCGCGATATCGAGCGCGTGCTTGAATTAATAAATCGAAAGGAAGAGAGAGAACGCATGGCGCGACGATTTCTTTTTACAACAGCTAATAATAATTGTACAAATTGAAATTGATTCAATGCTGTTGTTATTCTAATTTAATGATGCCTCGGCTTTGGATCGACGTGATTTTCATTTGCGTAAATTAAAATCTTGGCTGGAAACGCGACACCAGCGATCGCGCGGTATATGCATAAATTCCGAGTATTTTAATTAAATCGGCCATATCTGAAAGGATATACAAAATTACTTATATGCTCTGTGCGTGTAGCGCTGTCGACAGTCTAAAGATTCATCGTTAAAAGTCGAAAAAAGTGTCAAGCCCGTATAACGTCAGAGAGGCACTATAAAAAAAAAAGAAGAAAAGATTTTGACTCGCTTTAACGCATGTCAGAAAAATGTACAGCGGGGTGTGGTGACGATCGATGCGTTTCGCGGAATATATTGGCTGTTATTTTAAAAAGGTACATAATGCACCAAAGCGAGTTTAAATAATGCGACGACACCTTCGACTCGAGGATTTTTCTCCGATTTTCTTGGCGTAGACTGCGGCGGCGCTCTCGGGAGAACACTTGACGAGCCATTTTCTACGCAGGCCGTGAAAGGAATTCGCGATTGCGCGGTGAAAAAAGTCCGCGCATAGCGTGTCTGTGTGCAAATGAGTGAAAAAGCTGCGCGGCAGAGTGAGATTATGTTGCGCCTCTTGGAGTGTTTACGACTGCATTATACGGGGCCGGATTATAAAATGAAAATTATTTATCTTTCGCGCACTGCAGCTCGCCATGAAAAAGGCTCTAAGAGAAATATCGATAGCCTGTACGGTATTATATATATGCACGAGGCACATTACAATAATGGTATGTGATTCATCGTTGTTAACATGGCGATTTGCCGCGAATAAACACGATGCGACTGTTAAGATTTCGCGGCCATCGCCTTTATTAAATATTCCAGGCTACTTCGAGTAATTTATGCGCGACTGTAAAAACTTTATCACGGGATATTTATAGATATATATATATATGTATGTATTTTCGATTCAAATTGACAAATCGAGAGTGTGGCTTGCGTAGAAAGTCAACGAGCTGCTTCATCGGTGCTTCTTTCTTTCTCTATAGCTCCTAATGCTGAGCCGCGGTAAGTAAGTAACAAATGGCTTTCACATCGTTGCTCTTTTGAAAAATGCGATATGATACGAAGCGTCGCCAAGCTGGCCCCAAGTATATTACATATACGTGATTTCTAATCGCGAGTTAATAGACACTCCTGAACGTCGCGCTAACACGCGCAGTTACGAGCATTAACGTCGTGCACTTTGTCGATAAAGCTATATGCTGAGGAGCGTAAACCGGCTCTGTCTCTCTCTCTCTCTCTCTCTTGCCTCTTCGCACTTTCAACGAATTTCGCATAATATAAGTATTACGCTCAAAGTGAAAAACTAACATTACTCCCGATAAATATCACTAAACGCGCATACGTATGCCAGTCTGATCCAAATTTGCTCAACTTCCTCCGTCGATGCGATGACTAAACCTCTCTCGATTATAGTCCCTCATGCACTCCTCTCACGTCCGACAATCGCTTACAGACTCAGCGACATACATACATACGCAAACACACGGTATGACACACACGCGCATAGTCTCGCATCTCTCTGTGCTCGGTGTCGTTGTACGGACACGCTTATTAATACGTGTCGCGCGCGATCGGCACAGCTCCTCCGCTATATCAGAATTGAGCTCATCGCTCGTGCGTATGTGTGTAATAATGGTATATAGCTGGAGTGCGGCTGGGTCCCATTGTCTTCATACCCTATATGTCCCCGGAAGTAGGGTCAAGTCCGGCGGAAAGACGAGACCGTTAACCCGACTGCTGTGTGTGCGACAGAACTTTTCTCTCTCTCTCTCTCTCTCTCTCTCTCTCTCTCTCTCTCTCGTGTACGCGCACGCGTTTATATGTATACACATGACGGCGGTGAGCAAGAGAGGCCGCGCATTATCGGCTTTTTATATGCCTATGTTAAGTGGACCCGTGTGCGATGTGTCGCGCATACGATAAAGTGCGTGTATATCGATGCGATGCGACCGATCGCTCCCCCCTGTGTCTGTGTGTCTGTATGTCTCTGTGTTGGCGATTGCGCGAATTTACGTAATCGCTCGCGAGTGGTTGTGCGGGTAATGTGGTACATCCCTTATTACATCCCCCTCGAGGCTGTTTTTATGCAGCGGTTCTTTGATTTTTTCGAGGATGTAATTAGATGATCAGTCCTGAAGACTCCATAAAAATGTTCAGCGATGCGTTAAGAGTGTATGTTAATGTGTGCGAACTTGCGAAAGCGTTATTGTGTGTAATTGTGTAATAACATAATTTTAATTGAGAACGCAATTATACATAAAGATAAAAAAACGCTTTACCATATTTATTAAATATTCGTATTCTAGCTAATGTATAACTTTTCCAACCTACATCTTTTTTCGATCTCGACTCGGTGTAGAATGCAGGAGAAGATACAAAGAGGATGAAGAGAAAAAGAGAATACGTATAATAAAAGAGGAGAAATGAGCATGTAGAGAGTGGACAGCGAACGGTAAGACGATATTCACGTCATACAAGTCCGTTCTCTCTCTCTCTCTCTCTCTCTCTCGAGAGAGAGAAAGAGACAGAACAGAGTCAAACTCAATGCTGATGACACGGCTGACAACTATAAGAAAAATGAGATGCGTCGAATCATGTAGCTGTTACCGTACACGCGTATAAGTATAAACGCGAAACCGTACTAAATTTAAACGAAATAGGACGAAACGCAACACACAGAAACCCCTATATAAATTGTAAGACGAAAAATATTTTTGTGCAGCAGATATATATTAATAAATTGACCGCTCGAAAATAGAATTCAATCGAATATCTCTAACTCTCTTCTATACATATAAATGTAGATTGCGCATCGTAACGCGGGAGCTAAATGAACGCGACTTACGCGCCTCGAGTAAAAAAAAAGGAAAAAATCGCTCCTACCGCATCTTGCGCGAGATGCGCGTATTCTATTAATTCAAACACGCATAAAGATAAACTCCCGTTTCTCGAGGCAAATGGGGGGGAATTCAGAGAAAAACGCCTCGATACGAGAGCGCCGCACATCGATTCTCGAGCAATACGAAATAACAAATATATAACACACATATCCCAGTTGCCGTCTTATTAATTGCGTCTCGATTAAGAATTAATAAACGCGCTTGTTTTTTAATCGGCTCGCCCCCCCTTTATGCTTATTTATACGCGAGCGAAATTATTACAAACAAGGGAGTGGGACGTCGGGATAAGTGGAAACGAGGGAGAGAGAGAAAAAGACGAGACTCGGAGATATCGGGAAGTCGAAGTACGCTAAAGTCTCAATCCCCGAGTCGCAACGCGACGCGGCGCGGCGGCAGCACTTGCACTATCCGATAAAACATATATATAAGCCGTTCGAGACTCGAATCGTCATATCTCGTCGCGGCAGAGAAAATTCGATTGCGCTTTCCGGCGCGATGCTTAGTCGGCGACTTTCTCGAGCTTTTCTTAGAAAATTTATAAGGCCGCGCGGGTTTTGCCGCTTCGAGTCGAGATGATTTCGTTAGATTGCTAGATTAGACTTGCAGTTTGTTAAGCGCTCGTACGATATTTTCGACTTGTCGATTGGCAACGGGTGGATTTTAAGTAAATTATCAACGAGGAACTTGAGATTTCAAGTTACGAAACGATCGTTTTCATGCTGAATCGAATACAAGCAGACTTTGATATAATTGAGGGAATGTCTTAACATTGGTTAAAAGGTTTTCACACTCGAGATTATAATAATTTCTGTTGAAACGAGCGCAAAAATAAGGAGGGAATTCTTTTTTCTCGAATCCATACAGTTATGCAAAAATTACAGAGATATGACATAACATGACAGTAAACGATTTGGCCGTTCGTTGCATAATTTAATGGAAATTTTATGTCAAGAACTCGAAAATATGTATTTAAGATAAAAAAAAACACGATAAAAAGAAGTATGAAAGAGTGTGTTTAAAAGGAGTTAAGATGCGTATTGAATACGTGCGTATTTGATAATTGCGTAATTCCGTAGTGAAAAATTAATCATTTCTCGGTTTAATACAAGCATACGCGAAAGGAATCAAGGGTCGATTGAGAGCTGCGAAAAACGATAAAAAAATATTAATCACAATATAACTGTATTAAATAGCGATTCGCTCTCTTACATTCAAGGAACGTGATTAAATTTTAATAAACCACGGTCTTTCGAATGTCGGAATAGTATTTAAAATCTCCGCGATAACATAATTATTCGCTATCGAATATTTGTCGTGGATAAAATTAATTTTTGGTGAAAGTGCTTTATATATTGTATTATCTTCCTTGACATGCTTAAGTTGACATTTAAAATACTCGCGTTATCGCATATGCTTAAAAATAATTCGATAGTTCGAATTTTTCTGTTTATTCGAGAATAAAAAAAAATACTCGAAACTTCTGAATAATATAATGTATAATGGAAGAGCAAGAATCTGTACAATTAAGAATAGTAGTTTCGAGCCACCAAATTTCACCTGCTCGAAGCCCGTCGGAGACAAGACCGGGAGATATAGGCATCCTCAGCTCTTGTCATTCATCGCTCGAATCGTCGAGCCGAGCGATCGAGCGAGAGCCAAAGACGATGAGTCGCGCGGCGTATAACGCGGGAATATATAAAGGCCAGTGGTTCCGAGTCACGTAGAATTACAAGCGTGCGGATCACATAGGAATACCCCGTCCCCGCCCTGTATAAGGGCACACGCGCTCGATCGCCGGGCGACTTCCACCACGAGCGACTATACGCGACTGACGCACTTCCGGTGCGTGTGCCATCGCGTTAGCAGCGCCGAGCTCCTTTCCTCTCGTCTCGTAATAATACGTATGCAAGGAAGCGAGCCGAGTACTACAGCTTGCTTAGCATCCCGTTCGGCTTGGCGTAAACGAGCATTACAGTGGCGGGACGTTTTTATTTTTTTTCCTCTCTCTAACTCGCGGGATGTGTTGCACGCGTGTAGAGAGTGAGAGAGACCTACCACACGTGCTCTGATGATGATGGCGAGGAGGTAACAGCGTGACACCGATTGTCCGCTGTGTTATTACAGGCGGTGTTTGAAGAGTTGCGATAGACGCCGGTGGAAGTTTGGGAGGAAGAGTTTTCACTCGATGGCGCGTGAGGATCATTTTTAATCGAAGGGATGTGTTGAATTGATTAATAACTTTGTTGTATTAAATCAAAATGAAATTCAAAAGACGGTATTCCGGTGGATATTTTACACCGTTAACAGATATATATAACAATTGACGGAAAATGAAAATTCGAGTCGATCGATATTGTGTACAAGCGTCGATTCAGCCGTTATTACTCGCTGAACCCGATTTTTCATCACCTCAACAAAGCCGCGCTATCTAAGCGCCTACCCAGAAAACTAATAAGCGCGGTATATAGTGTCTAATTTGCCATTGTTTATCGGAACTACGCGCATATACTCGGAATAATCGCTTATCGGCTTATATATACTCGGTCGGCGCGCATTTGCACTTATTTTGTAACGTTAGCTGCTTTGTGCGTAGACCGCGCAACCATTATTCCAATCGGTCAGTCATTCGCGATTTCGCATTATACACACATTGCACACGCTCTACAACTGCACGGAGTATAATGTGCGAAAAAAAGACCGGCGGAGAAAGAGAGATGACAGTCAAGTGAGTGGCAATTTATTGGAATGTTTATGTGTCGCGGCGTTCGTTGCGCTTTATCGCTTATGACATGCGTCTTAACAACGAAAAAGCTGCGCGCGGAAGAGAGCGAGATATTGCGAGCTCGCACTCTCTCTCTCTCTCTCTCTCGACTTGTACGTGCGCAGAACGCACATTGAGCTGCGGCCCCGTGGAGATAACCGTACGATATGCATTTACCTTCCAATGCGTGCATCGGAGATATACTTTTTTGTTTTTATAACCAGCCGGAGGCCGGTGGAAACTCGAAAGTGTGTGTGCGAGCGAGCGATTTGTTAAAGAGAGATGAATTGGAGAAACAATGTTGTAAAGCACGAGTGCGAAACAACATTCTCTCGGGAGCAGTGAGTCGATTGATCAATTATGCGACGTGACATTTTTTGCGAAACAATAAAAATGAAAATTCAAAACAGATTGGTGTTGCGCGAACAATAAAAGAAATAATTTAATTCAATTAAAAGACATCTACCTGGCTTACAAATGAGGTTAATCTTTTACGCGCAACGATGCAGTGCATAATGTCATCAATCCATTTTACTAATGTATCAAATATGATTTATTGCTATACTTAATTAATGCGGACGATAAGTTTCGATGTCTACTTTTTTTTTTTTTGAAAAAACTTTCCACTCGGATATTGTCTATGACTAGTGCATAAATAAGTTAATAGGTAAAAACTAAAAATTTTGTGCAATATAAATTAAAATCTCGTCGCGTAAGCACTGCGGCACAACGAGCAGCAAAAAGTTTTTGTTATTTGGAAAAAGATATGCTTTAATATGGCTACTTATCGCTGGTAATTATCGCATAAAAGCATAATGACGCCATACGAACAAATCAATTTGATAAAAATTGCTGAAAACGACGTCGTGATCGGACAAATATCTCACTGTCAACAGAGCAGCGCCGATAAGACGTTATTAGCGACGTTTTAGATTATTACCTCCTGCTAATAAAAATATTAAAAATAGACGAAATCTCTCTCTCTCTTTCTCACACGGATGCAGCGTATGATTTTGCCGCGAAAGCATTACAAAACCTCGTGTTTTGTCTAATCCACGCGCGTGTAATCGAAACATTTAAATTATCAATTCAGTGACCCACGACACTTTCGATGTTTTTGCCCCGAAACAAAAAAATAAACGACGCGAGAGGAGAGGAAAGTCAGAGTGAAGAAGACTCCGCTTACGTTAAGAGCCTGTGACGTGGTGTGAGTCGTGCACGGGCTTGGGATTTTTTAATTCTTATCGCTCGCGCGACGATCTTTTTTATCGGTTTTCAGAGCTTTTTCTGTAACCTTAAATTAGACGATCATTTGTATGCACGATACGTTTCGGTATTATTTGGATTTTTTTTTACTCAAAAAGCGCTGTATATATATGTAAGACGAAAATGAAATCAGTCACTCGCTTTTTTGTTATCGCGCGTATATTAAGGACAAATTATTATCAATATTAATATTTCAATCTAGAGCGTCCGCAGATCAAAGCGAAAGTTTCGAAAATTGATTGATGCGCGTGCGCGCGAGCAAAAACTTTAATATCTATTTAACGGCTTGATAAATTTCAACCAATTTCTTCTTGTTCCTTTTTTTGTCTTTCCCACCTAATCTATTACTTAAACTTCTCGCTTTATTCTCGCATCAGTTTCATGAACACGTTTATTTAAGAAACGCGACAGTTTGATTGTTCGCAGCGCAAATTGCAAAATGTACGCTAAAAACTACGCGCAGCTTTTACATTCTCCGCGCTGCAAAAAATCAATTAATTCGTTTCTCCACCCCGCGATTTGCGCATGTTCGATTATCGCAAGCGAGGCTCCTTATCGGAAATTCGTCGCACACTCGTGTTTATTGTTTCTCGCTTCCCTCGCTGCCCACTTTTTTTTTGCTGCATCTCTACTATCGTGTCCAAAGTGTACGAGATGCGCGACCCCGTCATTATCCAATATAAGTGATTTACGACGAGTTAATTATTTTCTCTCTGGCTTGGTAGATAAAATAAACAACACGAATAATAATGAAAGGGAGAGGACAAAATAATAAAAACTAAGCCTTGATAAAGCGCGTTTGCCACACTTGTTCTTTTCTGACGCACTAACCACTATATTCTGACGTATATCCATACGTGAATCGATGATTTTTCTATTCACGCTTAGACCTCGCTTACGTCAAACGGCGAAAAAAAATTTAATTCAGTCATTTTCTCTGACTAGAAAAACAATATTACTATAAAACTTATTTCGTAATAAAAATGAATATGTGACATGATTGTGCGAGAGACTCACCCATTGAACGGGTAGCTGGCGAACGCTGCGTCGTAGGGATGATAAACGGATGGATAAGGCCATGCCGCGGCCGCTCCAGCACCAAGATTCTCCTTCAACTCCAAACCCGTAGCCTGAAATACGAAACATCATCAAATCTCACAAACGCACCTCGTCTTTCATAATTGCATTATCAGCGATTTTCTCAAGTACAAAAATTAATGATCATAACTGCATTACAACGCGCTATTACCCAAAAATAAGAGATACAGAAACAATTGGGGTTACATTATACAATTAGTCCCAAAAACCGACCAACTCGATTATTCCCTTTGCCAAAAAAAAAAACCGGAGAGTCTCTCTCTCGGTGCCTCGATATAACTGTCTTAATTAACGAAAGTCCAGCCTGAAAGAAAGAGGCGAACAATCAAGCCGCCGCCGCGACCACCAGCAGCAGCAGCAACAACGACCCGTCGCCGTCGCCCGGGCAATTTGTGCTGCGTCCCATGCGAATTCACCATTGATGGCCGCGGGGTCTCCCTCCTTATTACAACAGCGCATATAAATCGCTCGGTTGTGTGCGACGGACGACAGAGAGCCTCGAAATTCGTTCGCTTTTATATCGATATGAAATTCAATGCTTCGGCGTGCATCTGCGATCTGCTGCTGCTGCTGCGGCGCATCTGTCCGCGACTCGACTCGCTTCGCTCCCCGGATCTCTTACTCTCCACTCGCGAATAATAACAAACGACGAAAAAGAGAGAGAGAGAGAGACAGGGAGAGGGTAAAATGAATATCCCAGAAAAGATCCGCAGAGAGAGAGAGAGAGAGAGGACGGAGTTATCTCGTAAATTCGAGGTAACGAGCGGGGCCGCTCGCTTCTACGGCAAAAAATCATCCGTCGTATAAACTCCGCTATATATGTATATATATACATACGTGTGTGCGAGAGAACTGGCGGGATTCATAATGAATTTACGACGCGCGGTATTGAACGATCGGTGCGCTATACTACTCTCTTTTGCCTCTTGGCGCTTTGTGTGGTCCGCGCTTCTCTCTCTCTCTCTCTCTCTCTCTCTCTCTCCCTTTCTCTCTCTCGATAATTCCTCGCGCTCGCGCGTTATTAACACTATCGCTCCACTGTTCTCCGCGGCTTCTATTTTTTCCACGATTGCCGATAATGGCGTATATCCGGTAATGCTCCACCGGGATTTGCCCCGTGTGCCAGTGAGCACAAAACTCGTCGCGCGTTTTAGTGCACAGCTCGCTCACTTCTGTATATACTATACCACTTTTACTTTATATATATATGTATATTCGCGGTGCATATGATGGGCTTTGGGGTTTAGCGCGACACTTATACCGTCGCTCGCGATTAAATTTTTGCCATTTCGTGGATATAAGCTTATACTCTATATATATGATTAATCCGTGGTTAGAACCGATGCTATCCGAGTTTTAAACTAAATACTAAACTTTACGGACGAGGTAACCTTTTACAGTGAAGCAAAATCATTGCGCGCGTGGATCGAACAGAGCGAACAGAGACAAGCTGCGAGCTTTTGCATAATTCGCTACATGTACGCATACAAGAATGCGGAAGCCCGATGAATGGAAACCCCTTGCTTTAAAGCCGACGAACTCGATTTCGTTTCTCGCATCAATTTCCTTCGGCTGCACTGACAATCTTCGATGAAATTTTTAACGTGTCTACATTCAGTACTGCACAATATTTCCTTTCCATTATCGAAAGGCGCGAAATTCTTACAATTATTCCTATATTTTTAAATCATTTCACGAGTTAAGTAACAAAGTATTTCTTAGGAGTTTCAATGTTTTCACTCGCTTGATTTAAAATTATATTTATTAAGATTTCTTTTAGATAATAAAACGCTAAATGCTTTCTATAGTTGCTAAAACATCCGCTAGGCGGCGAATCGCAACATTGCAAAGAAAAAATTCAAACGCATTGAGCAGAGTGTAGGGTATCCACAAAGTCGGGGGATAACAATGAACGAATAAAGAACTGACCGTGGTGGAGTAGAAGGGCGCCTGGTCAGCACCGAGTCCAGGAAAGTAAGCTATGCCCTCGCTGGCAGCGGCAGCCGCAGCCGCTGCATAGGGGGCGCTGTACATGGACAAAGCCGCGGTCGGCAGTGCGCCGAGCCTCTGATAACCGCCCAACAGCTCGTACTGGCAGGAGCAGACGGTCTGTCCGGTGATCGGGTCGGTGAATATGGGCCTGCCCGTGTCGCAGCATCGGCCCGGTGCCGGGCCCGAGGTGGCCGGCTGCGGGGCGCTCTGTGATCCGCCGGTCTGCGAGGCAGGACTGACCGAGGCGACGGCCGTCGGACTGCCACCCGGCGGCCTCACCACCGCGCTCGTCACCGCCATCCTCACGCCCAGCGGATGATGCGGGTGATGGTGCGTAGTAGTGGTGCCTCCCACTGGGGAGGCAGATGTACCGCTGCTCCCTGTGCCGCTCAGCAGGGACGAACTGATTCCGGAGCCTGGGGAGGCCGAGGAGGACGCCAGGGACGAGCTCACTGTCACGGGACACTGAAACAGAAAAGAAAAACAACAAATTCGTTATTGATAATGTTAAGAAAAAGGACGATTGGGTTGTGTTGGATTATATGGTTCGAGTGCGCATGCGTGGATGGCACATGGTGAGATTCAACGTATCTTTTTTATTAAGTTAATTAAGAGAGTAATTTTTTAATCAACCAAACTTGTCATGGTTTAATTTAATATTCTTCAGAAAAATTGTAATCATAACCTAAAAATAAATTTAATTCTATATACACATTTCATATGTCATATTTGATATAAAAATATGTCAGCCAGCGCAAGTAAATTAGAGATTGCGACGAATTAATTTTGCTGTGTCGTTGATTTCCCTCCTATAGACATCAATACTACGCTAAAAAAAAAGTCTAAAACTCGGCTCGACGACAGTCCCGAACGAGAATCGGAATCATTAATTCGTACACGGAGTCAACGTATTTATAACAGACATACTCATGCCTGACGTTTGACAGTGTCCACGATCGGTTTGTATTATCCATAGGCGCGCATATCCGGTAATTCAACAAAACACAACGGACGCGCGCGCGCGCGACGTAAAATGCGTCGAGTCCGCGCGCGTTCGACCCAGCCATCGTATAGAGAGGCTCGTCGCTCCGCGGTGAATATTCATCACTCGACTCGCGCGTGTTGTAACGAAACGGACGACCGGGGTAATCTTCATGGGGTCTCCTCTGCGTGTCTTGGATTATATCGACGAGGTACTAAGGAATATATAGTTGAGTACAGGAGGAGGAGGAGAGGGGGGAAAGAAGAAGAAGGAGAAGGAGGACTAATGTGACTAAATATGGAAACGAGGAGGCCCGGGCTTGTCGTCGGGTCGGCGAGCTCTTTCTTATATTCTCTCTTGTGTCTTTCCGTTCGCGACGACTAATGATGTTTATTCAGACGAGACAATAACCTGCGGGGCTTTCGACTCCTCCATATTATATATACGTATAGATAGTTTTGGAAGACAGAGAGAAAGAGAGAGAGAGAAGTTCGGCTCATTGTTCGGCTTCATAAGGCGTTCGCGGTGTATATGGATAAGGGGGAGTTTAAATTCATTTTTGCGTTAATTAAAATCAGTTAGCCGATTGCTTGGAGACGCGGCATCTGGATTTCCCAATGGGATAATTTAGATTTTTTCGTATAGTTATTCTCATCGATGTACAGTTTAATTGACAAGAACAGTTTTATTCGCATGCAAATGACACTTTAGCTGCTGCGCGTTATTCGAAATTCAATTAGAGATACGATTGAATAATTATTGCAAATCACATAGCGATCGGTGTATTCGTATAGACGGCGGTTCGAAAAATAACAAAAGCTTGTTGGCATTAAATTGACGCATGGCCTCAATTACCAATCCATTGTCGAGGTCGTCCTTGGCAAATGAGTATATATCAAAATGTATATCGGTTGAAACGCGTGTAATTCAAAATGTTACATTTGCTCGGGCGCGATAAAAGCAGCATTCAAAAATAGCCACGCACTCGTAAATAGTCCGTCCTTTTTGCGCAAACTCTGCCGCGCGCGAGTGCCAGAGTAAAAGATCTCTTATATTACGGCGAGTGTCACGAGGGAAGGAGGGAGAAAGAAAGAAAGCAGGAAGATAAGAAAGACGAAGAAGGAGAAGAAGAAGAAGCCGAAGCAGAAGAAGAGAGTATATATCAATTTTTGGCGCGAAGCTAAGCTTGCACACGCGCACTATCTATTTCGCACTTTCTGCGCGTGTGCGTGTGTGTGTGTGCTGTGATGTCGCTTGTTTGGACGTTCGAGCACATATATAAATTGCGCGAACGCAATCTGTCGAAACCTCGCTCTTCCCCTCCGAGATCTCTCGGGTTATACATGCGCCGATCAAATGTTTCGTGCGTACGTTCGACCACTAGATATAACCAGTCTTCTGCGTGTATGTGTGTGCCATGCGTGGTCTCTCTGCTTTTCTAATGCTCGTGATCACGCTTAATTTGTCGCGTTGCGCAAACCTAACGAATTTTCCTTGTTTAAAATTCCCCCCACCGATTAGATATCGCACGAGACGCACACTACGCATTGTTTACATTCTTTCGATGCGATTGTCACGAGGAGCTACGTGAAATAATGAAAGTTCGTAAATTTCACGGTTTAGTATTATATGTGTGCCTCGTGGTTGGTGGGACGCGAGAAATATATAATTGATAGCTCAGCGAGCTGCTTTGGAGAGATATACAAATAAATAAATGGCGATTTGCATGATCTATGAGGCTCGGTTTTGCCCATTAACAATGCAGCAGATTTTATAATACCGGATTCAAATGCGAATGGAAGAGAGAGAGAGAGAGAGAGAGAGAGAGAGAGAGAGAGAAAGAGAGAGAGGGAGAAAGAGAGCAGCGATAAGTGTGTATAAATGAATCGAAATGAATTAAAGCAAGACGTCGACTGAATTAATATCTTATCAACATAAACGTCAGTTTCAAAGCAAAACAATGTTCTCTTTTATCGGCTAATAAAATTGTTTACATTAATTATTGTTTTTAAAGTTTTATCCGCTCCCGCGCTGTTTTAAAGGCGGATATATGTTTTTTCTGCTTTTTTGCGAGTGCCTGCATTATCGAAATATTAATTAATTAAGAAAGTACACATGTACATTCGTATTACAAGAAAATTTTCTTCGTGATGATTATTCGATTTGGAAATCATCATTGTAATGCTATTTCAAGAATGTTTACTATCTGCGGAATGACGTTATTGTAAGGTGTCATTGAATTTTTAAAACACTTTTTACAAGTACAATATATAAATACTCAAAAGCCGTTGACACCGATGAACTGACGCGTCACACCGTACAGCCTGAATTTTTTACAGCTTCTTTAATTTTCAAAATCTCATTTACGATATAAATTATTGAATGGCGGAAAATACGGATTTCTTAGCCATTAATCAATCGAGCTTCAAAGCTAATTTTACTTGAAAGAACTTTTTATCGAAGATTTTTTCAATGCACAGCTTTTATCGTTTCATTTAGCACGCATATATACATCATACCCACCGATTAAATTTCAACGAGACACACAAAGTGACTGATTCGCTGCTTTTAAATCACATACGAAAATAAATGTGCCTCGAAAACTTGAGAGTGTATATTCATTGTATTCCAATTAAGATTTGTATTCGAAAAAAAAACTGTAACCGCAGAATTTAAAATTATTTTTAAACTATGTGGATACATTGCCTTTCACGCTTGGCTTTTGAGTGGTGGCGAAAAAAAAAGTGCAGTAAGCAAATATATTTTCAGCTTTCATGCCAGTTCTGAATAAAGCAGAGAGAAGCTCACAAGTATAAATCATTAAAAGATCTACAAGAAAATATTTCACCAAAACAGTTCAGTTCATTCCGAAATAAACTATACCCATTGTAACACCCAATACACAACATCTTCGAAAACACTGATATGCAAACAAAAAGATTATATCGATCGAATAATAAGTCCAACAGAAAAAAAAAACAGTGTTCGCGAGAACAAAAAGCAAAGGAGTTAAAACCGTTGACTCGAGAGCTGCGCCATAAATTCCACGGCAACCGAGCGTTTTATAACCTCGAATTTTGTGCTCGGCGGCGACGGCGGTAGGATCCAGCGCGCGTGTCTCCCCAACCAACAGCTGCATCCAGTCCTCTAAAAGGTTCTCCTCGCGCTTTTCTCTCTTTTTTCCAAAAGGTAAAGGTCTGTGTCTCCCCCTCCTCTCTCCCTCATTAATTCCACATCAAACACCAGAGGAGCAGGAGCGGTATTATGGGGCTGCTAAATAGATTAGAAGCGGCTCGAGTGTTGCGTGCCCTTACGCTAGCGCAAGTTCCCTGCAAGCCAAACCGATCATCCCGCCCTGTACCTATACACCGATGTTTGCTCTGCTCCGCTTTCGTACCAAGCACACACTACACACACGCTATAACGCGGCTGTAAACACGGCTTTTGAACGCTACGCGCGGTTGAATGGCAAATATTTATAATATTTATGGGAGCCTTGGATGATGTCCTTCCTTCCTCTTTTCTCTCTCTCTCTCTCTTTCTTTTTTGTTCGGGCAGTGTTGACCGAGCGATTGTCGCGGTGGATTTCGGTGTGCGGGCACACGACGATTTGATCCGTGAATTTATGGATGCTGCACCGTTGTCCCCCGAGCAGTTGTTGTACTCTACCGATGTACTTTTGTTTCAGCGTGAGTTTATCGCTTTATTTTTATGAACGAATGGTTTATCATTTCGCGACAATTTGTTTGCGAGCAACGAAGAAGCTATGGAGTGTATGACCGGCTAATGAGGTTAATCGAGTCAAAGACCCACAATATACAAAAGCCGACTTTTCGCACGATCACCAAGTCAAATCGATACACGCGGGAACAAATGTGAAGCATAATGTATAAGCTACCGCGCTTGGTCGCAGAGAGATTTGTTCCTTGTTTTCGTCTCTACCGCACCACTTCCCGAATTGGCCGATGCGTTCGCGCGGACTCGAACTCGTTAAAATACATTTGTTCCGCGGTGCCGAAACTGCACTTCGACCGTGTGTTACGCAATGTGACAAACTATTTTCTACACACTCGCGACTTGCTTTAAACTCTCGTAAAGATGATTTATTGTGCTTAAAAATAAGAGACAGTTAAACTCGGTGTTAAATTAAAGAGATGCGTATTTATAAATATAATGACGAGAGCTAATTAAACGATTGTGGAAGTAAATTCGTGCGAATCAGTCGAAAATGGACGAGTCGGAAAAAGAAGTGACCAAATATATATCACCGGGACGCGAGAGAGGACCGCTACAGAAAAAGCTGACACAATCGAAACATTAGCATAGTGGAATACCACCAGCTCTGTCTATACTGTAGCCTAACATTTTTTTACACATCAGGCTTGCGCGAACCGCCCAAACCGCCAACACCTCGACTCTGCCACGAAAGAACTACACCGCGCGCTGTATAAATATACAGAAATAAAAAGTATACGAGAAGTGAAAAGGAGAAAGAGAGAGAGAGGAGCGATCAAGTCTTACAGCGATCGTGCATCTCAACGCGGCAGCGCAAAAAAGTCGAGCTCTCAACAACCGGGCGAAGAATCAAAAAGCGTCAAAAAAAAAAGAAGAAGAAGAAGAAGAAGAAGAAGAAGCAACAGCAGCAGCAGCAGCGGGAGAATCAGAAGGAAAGGATCGACGGAATAACTATTTCCTGTGTGTGCAGCGGGGCGACGGGGGGACCTTCGGGTCCCGGGCCTGCTTACATGTCGATCGCGCGAGCTCGATAAAAAGCTGCAGCCTCTTGCGGTAGCCGCTCTGTCTCTCTCTCCCTCTCTCTCAACTCGCGCCCCCATCGCGGAAATACAAAAGCCGGCAGGAATGCTTTCTCTCTCTCTCTGCCTTGTATGCGAGCGAGCGAGAGAGAGAGAGAGAGAGAGAGAGAGATCGGTATGAGGGTTAAACGACGAAGCGTGTTGCGAGTGACCCGTGGGCCATAATTCAAGCCCCCGACGAGTCGAAGAAGAGGAAGAAGAAGCAGAAGAAGAAGAAGAAGAAGAAGAAGAAGCGGCGGAAGGAGAAGAAAAAGTGCATGCAGGGGCCCGATATGCGCCAACACGGCGCGGTAGTCGTAGTAGCCACGTTAGTAGTAGTAGCGAAGGAGCAAAGCGAGAGAGAGAGAGAGAAAGAGAAAGAGAAGAACGCCTAGCGATCGCATCGGACGGTAGCGAGGACTGCAACTATATCACGCATGCTGGCCTTTCAAAGAGAGGCAGAGAGACGCCAATTGCTCGCGGACACCTTACTCTCGCACATCTCGAGACTCTCTCTCTCTCTCTCTCTCTCTCTCTATCTGCGTGTGTGTCTGTGTGTGAGGATATGCGATAGCGCGAGGAAACCAGTTTTGCGTGTATAACTTCGCGCGCGACCGTATGCACGACGTCTTCTGAATTCTGCTCGTGGTGTAAGCCGCTAAATCGAAGCGAGCCGATGATTTTCTTATACTTGACCCCATCCGTCATTAGCCGCGATAATTCCATTCTCGAATTATACGTTATACAGTTAGATATTCGAAGTAGCTGGTCTTAGAGTTAACGTTTACATTTAACGCAAATCGATTATATATATATGCATCGCAGATAATGATAATAAAACAAGTTCGTGCACCGTATAAGATGTTAATCGAGCGATAAAGAGCGTGGTAATACTGCTCCGCAGTTGCCTTTAACTTTATTGGGTTTGTATTCCAATAATGCAATCCTTAATCACCCGTATCAGCTTTAATTTTAATATGCCCCCCCCCCCCTCTTTACACTCGCTTCTAAGCGTGTACACTTATAGCCACAATTTTAACCGATAACTCGGGCAATACAAAAAAAAGGGAAAATACTTTATTTTACGATTCGGAAAAAGCGTCGATATAATGCTCGGCTGCAGCTCCAATCGAAAGCTACCGCGGCGCAATAAAATCGCTGCACGCGCAAAAAGCTGCAGAGGTGTATGCTCACAATTCGTAGCCGCGCTATACCTCCCATTCATTAATCAGATATCGGATCCCATCGCGAATTTACAAGCACTGACGCACACCAACACTTCGCCGCGTTAAGTGTACACATTAACCGCTCACATAGTTTGTCGCGCGCGTTTGCGAGATGCGCGCAAATGGCGCTTTAAAGGAGCCTCTCGATCGCGCAATTATTATTCGTACGGGTATGTATATATAATACGTAAGAGCGGGTTCGATACGTATCAGCGCGCATTAGTCTGTGCAGCAGCAGCGTCTGGAGCTCTCGCGCCTGCGGGTCTTGTTCTGTTCGCGCTCTCGCTAATTGCCCCACCCGACTACTACGGCTACTACGCCAATGTACATACACATACACACACACACACACACACACACGCACGTCTATGCATGTATAGGCGTAAAACCGGAATCCTGTCATTTCGGAGCAGCTGTCGCGATTCGTCTTTTTCTCGCTCCTCTTCTTCTTCTTCTTCAGCGATCGACTCTACTCTCTGCTGCTGCTGCTGATGCTGTTAGTGCTTTTTTTTGTCCTTAGACGCTTGCATTTGCATGCAGTACGCGCGCACGCGCGCAAGCTTGTTATTGCGTATATATACCTCGTGCATTAAGCTTTTTCTCGAGTTTCAGTACACACATATACGATATGTACGAAATTCTTGGAGCGCTAGAATCCGACTCTTTATATATATATATATGCATTTGCATTGTATAGGACAAGAAGAGAAGAAAAGGGATTTTTGTACATTGATTTATGTATACGATGAGAAACAGACTGTGTAACTCTCGACTGGAGATATTAATATTTGAGATGGCAAAATTTTGTTAATTCAAATCGATGCAAATATATATCCGCGATATACTGACATAGAAATTTTTGGAATACAAAAGTGACTGGAATCCAATATATTGGAAATCCCATTCTGTATATTTACCAACGGATGTGCGGAGAGTTTGTCGGAAACGATATCAACAGCAGCCGAGATTTTTATAGGTTACTCGCATTTTGATGTACTCGTTAAACAATGATAGCGAGGCAATAAATTACCGAGTGCCTCTCTCTCTCTCTCTCTCTCTTGCACATTTGCGCATGGCGCAGAGAGAAAAAAAAGGTAAAATACGCGAGACCAAAATAATTTTCGAAAACATTAAACTACAGCGAGAGCCGAAGTGTAGAGGCAAGATCGTGAGCTTGGGATGTATGTCGCACTGCGCGTTACAAAAATAACCAGCCGAATGCGCGCGTACGTATATATATATATATATATATATA
>UELV01079857.1:0-32786 GCA_900490015.1 Megastigmus stigmatizans | reverse complement strand
CACACACATACTCATATACACCTATACATCATGAGAATTTCGCTTCGTAATTCTGGCTTTTCTCCCTCGACTAAAGCTATGTAACGCCGCTGCCACCGCCGCTGCCGACATATCCCAGGCGTCTCTCTCTCTCTCTCTCTCTCTCTCTCTCTGTCTCTCTCTGTCTCTCTCTGTCTGTATAATATAATTGCATTCACGTTCAACGCCGACGCCGACGCCGACGCCGCCGCCGTTGCCGCCGTTTCGAGGCCTTTACCTCTGACCCCCTTTGATTATGCATTCCATGGGTTCCGCTATTCCACATAGCTTTGTTCCTCCTACCAGTCCAGCCGTCGGACACGTCCCTACCTCTCTCTCTCTCTTTCTTGGTTTCTAATAACGAATTCACAGAGAAGTTTTCCTCTGTTATACATAGAAAAAGACCCGAGGTTTTGAAGTATAACACCCGCAGGAACGCGCGAGTTTCTTTTGAATTTAGTGTATTTTCGCGAGCGGTGAGGGCAAATGCGTAATTCGACGTCTCGGTGTAACGATATTCCGCCGTTCCGCCAACTTTGAGCCTTAACTTCACCGTATTCTTTTTCTGTCTTATTGAACGTGACAAATGAGGTCTCTTTGTGGGTTGAAGCAGGCGTAAAAACGCGTAGCGGCTAAAGATGCAAAGCTGCGCGAGCGAGAAATTGAATCGATCGCCTTTATTAGCTGCTTTTGAATAATAAACGAGCTGATTTATAATGTCATTACTTAATTTTATCGTATAAAAGGAACGTTTAGTTGTACAAGTGATGTTTGTATGATGTTTCTTTCACATCGTGACTCATACTGGTTCACATACTTTAGATAGTTAAGTACAACCTTCCTTTTACCTATTGATTTTTATACTTTTAATATAATTATAGTGTCAAAGGAAATTAATGATATATTATAGGATGGATGTAATTTTAAATATATAAATGATAATTGGACAATTATTAAAGCGCAACTAAACAGTAAATACACGTAATCAGAGGCACGTGTTTTAGATCCTGATTCATTTTAATTCATTCACGTGAATAATCATCCTGTGTTTGGTCATTCAAACTGTATTTAGCTCAATCTCATTTCTGACAGAACAATCATCTTTTTGTTGTAATAATATATGTAGAATTCCATGTTTCAGCTGTATCTTTGTTTTCACGCTTCTCTCCACTTTATTTCTACTTATTTAAGCTCTTCCCGCAAACAAGAAAAATAAAATCGATAAATACTGTACTCGTTATTTTTAGCCTCGCGAACTGTCTGCATTTTATTCTACTCCGTTGATAAAACGATCCGAGGAAAAAAAAACGTTTCTTCACGAATAAAAGGGAGAGCATTGCTCAATCTTTATCGGCACCCTTCGCAATTTCCCGTAAAAATGAATATTGCTATAAATATAGAAGCCCGAGTTATCACTCTGGTTGTTTTCCTTCCTTCCACCAACTACACGATTTCTCGGAATCTATACCGTGAAGAGTTAGAAAGAGAAAGAGGGAGAGAGAGAGAGAGAGAGGGGGAGGGGAGGGGGGAGTGAAAGAGATTGTGCAATTTAATTGATTTTTGCAATCAGCATTTCATGGAAAAGTGTGGAGGAGATGAGACCAAGTAGAATGAAGTAATTGATGTTCGAAGATGATGAAAATGAATGTAAGCTTAGGCGAGGTGTTGAATTTCGTACGCAAATCGTTTTATTTCTTGAGAATAAAAATACCAACACATAAGATGTCTTATTATTCTAGGAAGTGATTTACATGATGTTTCTAAATGAATGTTTAGCCATTAACTGCCTTTGAATAACTTGTTTACTTTAAAATTTCTAAAGATCTTTATATACGTTATACACTAAAAATTAATTTTCTATTTATGTGATTGCTATTACTTTTCTCAGATGCTGATTCTACAATAATATTCATCTTTCATAGTAGTATCAAACTTTTTCACATAATAATGTACATATGTATATTGAATTCTAATCACGCGGAAAATATTTTCTTTAAAAAAAAATTTCTTGGTTAAAATTTATTAAAAACATTTGATTTTAATAGACATTTTATTTTAAAATCGAGTTGCTTACTATAAATTATTTAAATAACAAAAGTCATAATATACGTAAAATAATAGAAAAATCAGTTATTTTGCATTTTCAAAAAAGCTGCTAAATAAATGACAAAACATGTGTCCCCGAATCAAAACAGAGTTCAAGCCTATTTATAAATCAGTCACGTTAAAAATAACGCGTTCACATCTATGCGACTACCTATAGGAATTGTGTCCGAGTCCACATTATGCTCATAGAAAATAGTATGAGTAGATAAAGATATGAATGCGCCCGTGATTGAAACGTTGAAAGTCATCGAACTTTTATTCAGTAAGTATTTTTGAACGATAATTTAAGAGTATTAAAATAAATTTCTGTTCTACTTCATAAAAAAGTGTATTTTTAATCAGTTATAAATTTTTAATCAACTTATTAACGGTTGATCTAATGATTTTTTTTAGAAAAAGATATTTGAATTAAGTTTATATAAGAAAATACTTATTCTAATTTTGTCTTGTAAAAGATAAAATTTTTCACGTATTTAAGCAATTAGAGTATCGTCCTTTGATAGCATAATTTCTATAAAACTGACTATTTGTTTAAATGTAAAAAATTAGATCATTTCATTTTTGAAATACCTCAAATCAACTCTTATTGACTAAAATTCAATTATTGTAATCAAACTGATATAAAGTGCACTTCACATTGATTTAATTATTTTTTTTTTGCATTTAAGTATGAATTGAAATATGCCATTATTATAAAATAGCATAATCAAATGATTGCAGTATCATTTTTGGAATGAATTATTATATACGATAATGATATCCGCACAATGTTTGTACGATATACAAACATTGTGCAGATATCATTATCAATTCAACAAAACAAAATATATTAATATATCATTGATTACATTAGAGCGCATATTAAAAAGGAAATAAAAGTTAATTTTATTTTGTTAATATTACTAATAGAAATTAACATTTATAACATTTTCCATACTTTTAATGAACATCTTATTATTCATCTATGCAGCTTAAGAGAAAATTCTCGCGCAAAATACGTGGGAAACGTGAGAAATTATTCAAAAATCTTATATATTGCGTGAGAATTTATACAGGGAAATTTTTAAGGTTTCTTGAAATTAAATATGGACTTCTATTGTTTTATAAATTCTTTTATGTACGTTTTCATTCTTTACAGCATTCCAAATATTTCTAGGGTTTTTTTAATCAAACTTCTCATACCACACACATCCTGTAGCGTAGATTTAGAGATTCGCACGTATAGAATGACTTGTTCGTCAGCTGTTTTTATCTAGATAATTACCTGCGTGTAATGTAACTATGTTTTTAGGTAATTGCATAAAGATTACATTGTAGTTCCTAAAATTTAACATTTATAATAAGTTCAAACAAAAAAGTTATATTTCAATACTAATTATTCTGTGTTTCATAAATTTTCCTGTTTAGTGTTATGGAATTCGAGAAGTGATTTCCCTTTTAAAATGAATATCTTAATTTTATTACGGTTTTCTATCCATACTGGGCGAAAATTGGTGTCAATATTAAGAGAAAAGCATTTAATTTCCAGAATCAAGAAACCGGTGCCAGATTTAAAGTCTAACGTTGACATAGCACTCAAACAAGCTCGTTGGGAATACAAAAACTTTGGTAATACAAATTCTTGACTCCAGTTTTCCTAAGGATTTTTATAGCATAGCTATAGAAATAGAAATTCCAATTAGTGTGTCATTTAAAACGTCAGTGCTAGTATTCAAAATTTAAAGGTATTTATATCGCTAATTGTTAACATTAAAAATTTTCTGCATTCATACTGAAACATTGAACCGATAACTATTGAAAATAACTATTGAAAATAATAATAAAAGTAAATTTTGAGCGAATTAATTTAAAACTAGCTACAATCCCTCGATCTTAAATTGTACTATCTTAAAACATTTTGGTGATGAAATGTTTTTATTTTGTAAAATGTCTTTGTATTCTTCATCATCTTATTGAAAGTGTTTGGAAAGTGTTATTCAAATATTTGCTTGAAACTTTGCTTGATGATAGATAATGTTTAAACGAAGATCATCTGTATTCAGGATTTACATAGTTTTAATTATTTATGTACCCATTATCAATCATTTACTTTTCGTTCTGTAAAATGTAAGGTGTGAAAGTTGAATTAATGTTGTATGAAAGCCTTAATGTATCATTTTATTAAATCTATTTACCATTTACCATTTACCAATTATCAATTACTATTAACTTTAATTAATAATAATAAGAAAATATTTATCGTTTATCATTTACCAATTAACAATTATCAATTACCAATAACCAATTACTATTAGATTGTTATTTAAAAAGAAAAAGATACGAACTAATAAGTTATCTTTGACAAGGTACATCGAATATCCTTCTGATAATAGTAAGTGTCGTTCCATTGACAATCTGTTTAAGAAACCATTTTTTTACAAAAGTACAAAACACAATTTTAAGTAAGTACATGCCAAATTCTTTCCTCATATTATTCATCACTGCACATATTTTTTCCTCTAATAATTAGAGTTAAAATATGACTCGACAATTAAGTCGAAAACATTATATCTGTCACTACAAGCTAAGAACGTTTCCTTAATCAGCAGCCAAAGACCTCCGAGATAGCCCAACTAAATTTTTCAGCAGCTCGAGGTAAACGCTTTCGCAAAACCCCACTTCCGCGCGAGTCTTGCCTCGGCCATTCCTTGGAATTCGAATGCGTTCGGTCGAGGTGGTCGCGCTCGCGTGTGCAAATCGTTCGGAAGCCCGCCAGACGCATGAGGTCGCGCTAGTGGCCTAGGACACCGTCTCTCGTTTTTCCGACAACATTATCAATCATCGCCGCGTCCATCATCAGCGCGGAAGAAACATCAAACACACGACGCATGGACAACAGAAGTTAGCGAGATGCTGCATCTGACCAGTATTCGAGCGGACGCGGTTCGACCTTGTTTCGAGGAAGTGCGTGCATTCTTCTTAATAGGCAGATTGCAGTCCTCGCATCTCGATCGGCTGCTACTGCTGCTGCTGCAGCAATGGCTAATTGCACCTGTGTAATCTTACCGGGCTGCAAATTAGCTGATTGCCATGGCGCGGTCGATGCCGAGTTGATTGTAGGTTCATTTGGCGATGGTATGTAGCAGCGGACGGTATAGCGTCGAATTGTACGACGCACACGCTATAACGCGCCGGATGCTGGACTTGACGCCGCAACTGTCTGCGATGGCGGACTTCTTTTGCGCGGGACCGGATGGCCAATTTGGTTGATGGCACATGGAAGATGCGATCGCGCGATCTCTCTGCGCTGAATAAAGAGGTGTGCGCATTGGTGTGTTGAAGGTTGGGGCTCATGCGCGGAATTTTCTGCTGTAGCTTTGTGTATGTCCCGGAAGTACTGGATTGAAAGTACAGTTATTTTCTACGAGTGGGAGCTTTTGGTTACTTGGAAAAGTGGACAATTAAATGTTTTCGTAAATTGGGTTAAGCTTTTGGGTGCTGGGAAGTGGCGAGCTTTTAAATTAATTGTGTAAAGTAAGAGTTAAGAGATGCCCGAATATAAGTTTATTTTATAAAATTCATTTTACTTGGGCAATATCTTGCTTTATTGATTTTATAAGTATACAAAAAGTTATAAATAGTATATTGGACAAAAATGAAGCTTTAAGTTACTTGAAGTTTCGTAATTTTAAATAGTGTATTGGAAAACATGAAGGTTTAAGGTACTTGATTCTATTGAAATTAAAAGTATTGAACCTTATCAGTTTTGCGTACATGTAAACATAATAAACATATATAAGACGACACAGTACATGACAACCTGGCATTCAACTAACCTTTTATTTCAATACTTTCTATTACCTATAGGTACTACTTTACAAAAATAGTTATTTAAATATCCTACTTTAATAGATTCCTTATTAAAATATTATTGAATTACTACCATTAATGCATGACAGTGTTATATTATCATGCTCATGCATCAGAAACAGTTATACGAAATGGCTTTTAACTATAATGGCTCAATATTGCGAGTGCAATGTGTGTGCAGGAAATGTAGGAACTTCCAATTTTAATTGTACAAGATCGCAAGATGATAAAAATGTTTCGTGATCGAAATATTTCTATAAATTCGTTGACAAAGTTTAACTTTAACTTTGTTATTTTTTTTTAAAATATACAAAATAGATTTTTAGATATTTTTGTTTTATTATTAAGATTAATAGAGGCACCCAAATAACCACTATATTTTTCTTTCAATATCAAGCAGTTCGGAGCGGAAAAACAAGGTGTAAAAAATATTTGTCATCAATCCGAAATCCGATACGGATGATGTAGTCCACAGGTTGGCGCTTACACGCAAGGCTTGTTTGCAAATATATATTTTTAGAAAGTACTCGACGAAATTTAAAACAGCCTCGAGAACGACACCTTAAGCTTCCGTTTACGCTAACCGGCCTGAATAATTTGAAAGCCAGTTCGGTGCCTTCGAAGACACTTCAATATATTTTTCATACGAGGAAACACGCGCGCCCGCGCAATTTGTACTCGCGCACGGAGTGTTTATTTTTAGCGAAACAAGCGATAATCGCGTCGACCGATTTTCAAGACGCAAAACCCACACACACACACAGACACAAGAGGCAATTAGTATTTCGATGGTCTTTGAAGTTGTTTGCCCGCTGCACTTCGATACATCAAATGATATTGTTTCACTCAGCCTTACGGTTTAACGTGTCCTGGAAAGAACTGTCGATACCACAAATGCTATTTGTGTTGAAGTAAAAATTAAATCGTTCGCATGCATATCGATTCACGTAAATTGCCACTGATTAACTTGCACAATGCGCATACGTACTTGGACATTGAATTCATTACCAAGTGTATATCGTACTAGAAGACTGTAGCAGCATAATGCGCATATATTGTCGTTCTTTAGTGTTGTGATCGCTACATACTTAGGCGCCTTTCGTGTCGACGAGTTCTTTTACGTTATCCTTCCGCAAGTCTCAGCCGTTTGCTACGTGCACGATGTTTTCTGGTAATTATCATTTCAATTAAAATAGTGATTTTACTCTGTACATGGGATTCGGAAGATTTGCAACTGGTAAAGAAAAATAACCAGCCATGAAAGAGGACAGTTTTTATTGCACGTGGGCAAAGATAATGAACATTGGCATTCTAAAAAGTTAAATAACCATTTAAAGAGAGCGACTACTGTTTACTTCAATTAGTGTATCAACCTAACCTTAAAAAGAAATGTAGGAATATCGGCAAACTTTCTCATTAAACTAAAAAGTTATATACTAAGTGATTTTCACGAGTGATTTTAAAGGAATCATAAAGATCAACACAAACATCGTTGGAATTTATCGAATTATTTCTTTTCCCTTCTTTTCGCGTACTTGGAATATTTGCTCTTGAAATACTCTGCAAAAGAAAGTAAGAGTCATCAAAGGTTATTTATAGATATAATGTGAGAGCGCTATCGGAAAAGCATCGAGGCTCGGTGACCTGCATTTTTGCGAACACTTTTTTTAATCCAAGTGTCCTACAAGAAGAAAGAATTTATTTAAAATTCACACTAGCGACTACAGCGCGAATTCTTAGTTAAAATCATGCATCGATATAAGCAATACACATAGATCTTTATTTCAATTTGTTTAAAGTGAAATGCAAGTGCTTTAATATTTATCTCAAAAAATTATCAGGGAATTCACTCAAAAAAGATACCGATGAGGAAAGTCGATCCGAATAACAATCCTCTCTTCTTGCACACAGGCGGCCGATATTCGACTTTCAAGCCTCGAACGCGCAACGAGATGAAAGAAGCAATAAAGTCGATTGAATGGCGAATTCTCTCCAGGTGCTCGGTGTGTGTTGCAGCAGCGCACAGGTGTTCATTAAATATATATATATATACATATATACATATATATACCACTGTGCAGAGACGGTAGCGCGAAGAAACGAGCAGTAGGACTCGAGCGCGCGCACACGCATGAAACGATCTCGCGCGAACTGTGGCTGGAAATTTCATTCCAAGGACTAAGGATCCGGTCTGACGCGGGATGCGGAGGGGAGGGCTTAATTAAATATGTAGACGAGAACGAGGGGGAATAATGACTGGTACGCGGGACCCGTTCTCTCGAATCGAGGCAAACCAATAAAAGTTCGCGACGCGCATTAAACGCTCGATAAAGATCCTTTCAGAAATTCAATACATATACCGTCGATGGACGCGCGTTCGAGCAAGTCCGCAACACTTTTTTAAAGTCAACTTATCGGTGGTCGACATTTGCCTGGTTTGACTTGCGCGTCGGTTATCTATCGTATTTGAACCGTTGCCTCTTGTGTAAATAGGGTTGTTTATTCATTTCGTGCTTTTCATTTTATAAACGGCAGCTTTTCACGCCTGTGTAATGGTAGAAATGATCGGTGGCTAGAGATTTGCATGATAATAATCGATTCGAAGTGAAGGACGAATGAATTTGCAATTTCGTAGTATCGAAGGAAAGATGATTTACAAACTAGACAGATGTCTGTTATTGCGGCCAATAGTTGATCCGCGAGGCTGATAAAAGGCGCGAGCACTTTTAATTGCGCTGCAGCTTTGTTATTAGCGGGAATATCGCTTGCTTACATTATAAATATCGTTATGAATTGCTACGAATTATATATCCAATCCTGATGGGCGTTATCATAAATTAAAACCTCAATTTTCTCGGACTGTGTTTTTCTCCACCGATAAAAGCTATCCTCCAGTGCAGAATGCTAATCGTGTTTGTTTACATTGAGATACTTAGCATAATTTTAAATTTACCTTGCAATCGCAAAAAAAAATAAAAGCTTCACTGTTCGCTCAGCGCGATAGATAATGAAAGGTTTCGCTCTTTTAGCAGTGAACAAAAATTTATTTAACGACTTTATGAGTACGTAAGTATTGCTTGAATCATAAAAATACGATTCGAAATGAGCAGTTCGAAATGAGTTGCTCGGAGCAAGAATAAGTCTCTAGTGGCGATAAACCACACTTCAATAGTATATGTGATTCGTAAGAAAAGTTTGTCGATTTTAAAACTTTTGTTGAATGTAAATATTTATAAAATTCTTAAAAAGAAATTGATGAATATTTGACAAATAACCTTTGTCCAACGCTAGTATTTCAATTATCTTATGATATAATATGCATTTCATAAAACTGTTCATTGTTTTTATTTTAATTAAAAATGTTTGAAGACTAAATTAACTCATTTGTAAATAAAAACATTTCCTATTTTACATAATGTCCATATACTCACGCGATAGGATTTATAATTACTTTCTTCAATTTTATAACATAACAAGTCAAATTATTCGATTTATTAATCTAATTTTTCCACACCAAGGCCAATAATAAGTTTCTTCCTCGTAATTAGCAAATATCGCATTTGGTATGCTAATTATACTGAATAAATACTCATTAGCCATTAATAAGCATGCATCCTTAAAATTACTCATACCCGCACTTTATAAAATAGTCGAACCGTTGTGCAGTATTCCTGGAATAACCGAAAGAGTTAAAGTGTTTATGAGATATTTTAAAGTGTAGCGTGGAATATTTCGTTTCGTTAATTTATAATTATTATTCACACTATTTAATCAATTTGGAAGCTATCAAATAATCACGCCATTTTGTTTGATAGTATTTATCTCGCAGTTTTAAGCAAAACGAATTCAAGAACTCGAGGTTATCGAAAAATTTATTTCCTCGCAAGAATAAAGAAGTTTTTGTCATTTTTAAGAAAGAAGAAGCTATGCTCTTTAGCATGCATGCATCCATGCCTATTAAGTAATTATCTATTCTCAAGTCTGAATAATTGCGCGAAATAAAAAAAATTTATTATCAGCGGCTCGGAGCAAAACAGAAGCAGCAGCCGCTCGAGTGTGAGTAACGCGCAAATGTGCTATACAACTGCGGGTGAAAAGAAGAGGTCGACACCGACAATTCCCATGCAAATTGCAATTCTTTAATCGATATTAATGTTTGTTTCTTCGCGTGAGATCACGTACAGGCTAGAGTCGATGTAAGAGGAATGGTCTTATGATAAAGAGTATATTAAAGTAGCGAGAAACATTTTCGAGGCAATCGTAAGCCACAAGCTTTGTAATCTTCTGATGTACTTACATTGCGGCTGGATATATGTTAGTCGAGGATTTATAATTGTTGAATCAATTGTATTAAGTAGCTTATACAGTGATTATGTCGAAAATATAGTAATATTTTTAAATTTTATGGATTATGTAGGTCTATTAAAAAAACTTATAAACAGTTGAGTAATTTGGTATTATAAAAACATTTGGTGTCAGAAAAACATGTAAACAGTCGAGTAATTCGGTACACACACAAAGAAAATTAAATATAATCAATCCTAATAATATATGATAAAATGGAGTAAGTTAACTAAGTGTGTCGTATAATTATATTAATGAACCATATTTAAACATTACTTTTGTTATATCCATTGTTTACAAAAGTAATAACGATAATTCATTTAGTAATTTTTTTTATAATTAAAGCATAAATATTTAATACCTTATCGCAATATGCCATCGAAAGTAGCAAGGACTAAAGGCTTGTGAAAAAATTGTACCTTTAAAATCGGTGCTCGTTTATTCATAGCAGGGTCCTGCATCATTCTGGCTTACTTTCCGTCTTAGTGAAACCCGATGCAAATTCAAGCAATTTATTAAAGCAGAGATTTTCACCTCGGAATTGTGGATCCTTTAAGCTCTGATATTTCAAATTTTTTGCAATTCACTTGAAAAATCATTGCTCTGGTAAGAAAAACTTGCATATTCTGTCACGAATGATTTGCTATAATAAGACAAATGTATCAAAGTCAAAAGTATGTTTATTAGGTGCATGTAAAGAGTAGATTCTTTAGGTTTGAAAAAGATTGAAATTCGTTATCAGTTGTAAATTTGACTTCCACGAGAGTTGAACGCAAACCTGAAATAAAAATACATTAATCGTAAATTTTAAGCTGTCAGACTTTTCGTCTAAATAAACATTAAATTACAGTTTTGATGCTGGTTTTATTTAATTTTTAAATATGCTAAATGTATGTTACTACTATTCTATACTGCATTAAATTGTTAATGAATTTTTGACCATTAATATGATGGACAGGCTTCACGCCTATAGTGTGCACTTTTAGTTTTCTAACTTAAAGAGCTAACAGTTTTTTTCTAAAGTAAATTCCCATTAATAAATATTTTTAATAAACCAGTTTTCTTATTTTAAATAAAAAATATTTTTAAGAACTGGAGTAAAACTTACAAGCCTTATAAACCTGACCATAACCTTGTATTCCTAAAATGTATTTAAACGGAACAAGAGGAAGGCCACACTTAATGTACTTGCTTATTTAAATTTATTTCTACTCTTTGAGAACACTAATTGTAGACTGATAAGTAAAACAAGTTTCCCATGATTCTTCGTACATTATTAAAAATCTATTCATTAAAATACGAAATGCGTATCTTTGTTTTAAGTATAAACTTTTAAACAGAAAAAAATAAAAAAATATTAAACTTTTTTCTAGAGAAAAAAGCGTTTAGTATTTTAATTATTTTTATTTCAAGAATAACTTGCACAAAATAATTTATTAACTATAATATCATATTTAAATAGAATAGAATTTATAAGAAACAATGCACTTTTCATTTAATACCAATTGAAATATTTAAAGTAAAATAATACAATCGTCAAATTTAAGCAACATAATTTATATTTTAAACTCTGCTTTATGCGAGACAGAGTTAGTACGAGTGTTTCCTTATCGCTATATTCGTTACAGAACACAATAATTAAGAATGAAAACTATTCCAGATTTAAGAAAGGAGAAGATGTATGGTACCGTAAACAAAATTAGTGATAAAAACGTTCAAAAAGATTAACATTATTGTTTACGAAGTAATAAACAAATTAGTATATTACCTGTTGTAGGTGATATATAAATAACAAAAATTAAGAATACGTCTATAAGTCATGAATAGCAGGAAATATAATGAATTGAATTAAATTAATACGTTGAAAGCTGACATTTTTATTTTATGTCAATTGAAAAATCAATTGAAGCTTGTCATTTTCTATAAAGCTGTCAGTGCATTGTTAAAGTTAAAAATCGAAAACTCTTACTTTGATTTGGCATTCCGACAAGAATTATCTATATTTTTATTGCATTTTATGCAAAGTATAAGCATTGTTTTCTAAATATATTCGGCCTAAGACCCGTTTCCTCGCGACGAAATCCTTAATTTTGCAGTTAAACGAGGGGCAGAATCAGTAACCATTCGTAGTCAGAGAAAAGAAGCATTCTAAAACACCCCCTCAGACTCGTGCACTTGCTCCATACTTTAACTTCTGCATGCGCCTATTTACACAATTCTTTTGCGCGCAATTCGAATGCGCGGCCGCGGGGAAAAACTTTAAACTGCCAACTTTGTTGATCCAGCGCTTGAACTTCCCAAAAGATTTCTTGTGCAATACGTTGCGGGATAGAGAGAGAGAAAGAAAGAAAAAGCCAAAACACAAAGCAAACTTATGGTGCTGCATATACATCAAGAGGAGAAAAAAGTGGGTGGGGGAAAGGGGGAAGGACAAAAAAAAATAAGGCAAAGAGTAAAAAGGGCTGCGCACCACACGGGCATTTAGTCGGGGCCAAGAACTCGGTCGCTCGTTACAAACATTGCGAGAAGAATAAGCCCCAAGAAAGGAAGAGGAAGAAGGAGTAGGTTGGCCGATGGGAGAAAAGGGGGGGGGGAAAACTATTTTCGCATCGGTGAAATTCATTCACGACCACCGCCCTATTCTCGCGTCTTTCACAGCCCGCGGAGCTGGAAATTCTTCTCTCTTTTCCTCTCGTTTTCGTTCTGATGGCAAACTGAAAGAAGTTTCATCTTCTCTCTCTCACTCTCTCTCTCTCTTCTTTTACCTTCTTTTCCCTTCCTCCTTTCTCTTCTTTTTCTCTCAAGGGAAGTCACGGGTTGTGTTCTCGGACCCATTCTGCCCCTCGTCTCTTTTCTCTCAATGCACCAGAACAACTTTTATTTTCCTTTCGCTCTACCGATCCCTTGAGCGTCCGATGCAGACTCGTGCTCATATATATAATATATTTTCATGATTTTGTTAGCTCATGCTCTGCATTTTCTCTTTTTACGTTGTTTTTTTCGATATTTATGGAAATGGCAAACAGTACTCTATCTATGTATGAAACAACGTATTCTAGAAAAAAAGGTAATACAGGAATATTTTATTAAAATGATCAAGGGAGGTTCAATAAGAGAACGCAATATTTTATGGGACAATAATCATTAATTTCTAGATCTGGTGTGTATTAGAAGGCTTATAAAAATATATTTTTATATAGACATATACAATTGATAAAATTTTTACAATCTCCTTTATTATAAACCAACAATAAAAACACCTATTAGAGGCCAATCTATACTTCGTCTTTTTATACGCACAGAATTTGGAAGGATTTTATGTACGTTTATTCGAATAATCACACGAGTTTGATCGATTGGATTGAATCATTAGTTTTCGTATAAAAAATCTGCCGCTCAAACAATTGCGATCTGAAATCGACCTGAAACATATCACGAAATTAATACTGTAGAATCAAAGTTTTCGTCGATTATAAAAAAATAATATTGCTTGTTTTGACGGCAATTACTTTTATTATATAGAAATATATGTGCAATATTATATATATTTTTTCTTCTTTTTTGTGTTACAGAATTAAAAAGGATAATGCACAGAGGAGGAGAGAACCCGCCCAAGCACGTCGCTATACATGTATTTTCTGAATTCTTAGGTACTGGCATTCTGATATTTTTAGGATGCATGGGTTGCGTTGGTGGAATGGGCAATCAGCCCACTCATTTACAAATTACATTGAATTTTGGTTTAGCGGTTATGATCGTTATTCAAGTAAGTGAACTTAAAGGAATTAAAAAAATTAAAATAGGCCTACGTTATTTGACTACGCGCTTATTGTAGATTTTAATATTATTTTGAGTGCAACTTTTCCATAGTCCTATATATTGCTGGTAATGGATCAAAGTGCTATTATTTCGATGACTCTCCAAGTCATGGATACACACGTATCACTTAAATGATGGATTGAAATGGCAGATTGTATATGTTTTTACTGGTGGATTTTTTGAATGATGGATTACTTGTTATGAAAATAGTTCTTGTAACAATAGGGATCGGTCTTCTTCATCCTGGCCTTTTCGTTTCATAAATGTAATTATCATCATCATGACATTTGATAATCTTCTATCGGGTATTTTATAGCTTCCTCTATTGATAAAATTTCGATATTCTTTAACGTCACATTTACTTTTTATACCATGGAAATAATTAATTGAAAATTAGTTAAATAAGCTTCAAACTTTTATTAGATAGGGCTTTGAAGCGATTCGTTAAATTAAAAGTACTAAACGTTATTTTTCTTATCACTATTTCACTTGCTGACATTCTTAATATTCTTAGTTTATAATGTATTATTACATCAATAGCATTCAATGCAGTGTTAAGAGATTTATTTATTCATTTTAATTGTTTTCCACCTCAATTGCCTCTATAATCATTATATTGAAACGCAAGATGCGAGGCAAATCCATATTAATTTATCTCATTGTCACATTTTCATTTCTGCGATATGACACAACCTGCCGTGTATATTGTCGTGCGCAGTAAATTTAATGTTACCCGTCTCTGAACCTGTCGATGACAGCTTTATTCAGATTTTCGTTCAAAACTCGACATAACGTAATTAGCACGATTGTTGGCATTTTCTCAGCTTTAAAATTGGATTTTTTTTAATTATTAAATATTGCTATGGTCTTTGGAATATACGAAATCTCTTGAAATTCATTAAAACAATTATATATATTAATTACAAACAGTAGAGGTTTTAAGCAATTCTAAATTTTCAATTTACAATATCTGCTTCTCTATTTTCTTTCAATTATAATAAAGATTAATAAGATCCAGTTAATGTAATGTATAATAACATAGAGTCTTTAAAAGATAATCTTGGTTAAAATGAAAACAATATAGTAATTTAAGCAATCTTTTCTAATTTACATTTGTAATAGTTGGCTTACCACAAATTGTCAAGAAATACATGTAGCTGAAATTGTTTACGTACTCACGTTGCATTGTTATTAAGCATTGGAATCGTGTACTAAAATTCTTTAACTTGATTTAAATATTCAAACGAGAATGAACGTATGTTATGAATGAATCTTATTTAAATTTAAATTTATTGAAAATAATTGTCGATCCTGTAGGCATATAAATAATGATTTCAACATAGATAATATAAGGTTTTTCATGACTTTTGCAGTGTTTCGGACATCTCAGTCATGCTCACGTTAATCCAGCGATGACAATTGGTGCTGTGGTATACGGAAAAAAGTCTATTACTGAAGGAGTGGCGTACATTATAGCACAAATTTTCGGCGCCATTCTTGGATATGGTTTGCTTAAGGTTAGTACAAACAGATAATTCTTATCATTACACTATGTGATTACTAAAACTAGTCTGTAAGTAATTTATCGTACTTTACAACTGTAACGACGCATTAACATGATAATTTTAAGACTTTAAGACGTTCAAGGTAACATTTCTTCACACTTTTCTACAATCTAAACTTATACATTAAAATTTTGTTTTTAATTTGTAAAAATTGAAAATAATGACCAGTTTCGATACTTTTTTACATAAATGCTATACATTCACGTAACACAGTTACAAAATTAATGATTTCGTCGGATTCGAGCAAGAAGATACTAATTCGGAAAAGACTTGGAAAACATATACTAACTCTCCGAGTAGTAGACAAAAGTATTAACTCAGCCAAGTGTTATTTTTCTTGAGCGCGTATATACAGCTGAGTTAGTATGTTTTTCAAGGCAGATCCAAGTTAGTATCTTCTTCCTCCAATCCGACGATTTTTTAAATTAAATTCGTGTTCCAGAGTATAGGTTTTCACCTTCAGAGTATAGAGACACGAAGTTTCTTTTTATACACCAGACTTTGTTTATATTAATTTTATTTTTAGCATATTCTTTGTTTCAATTCTGCCTTCATCAAAGTGAGTGCTCTAAAACACAAAAAAAAATAAATTTAATTTTATAAATATCGTTTGAACAGAAATAATTCTCTAAAATAAAGTCAACAATATTTTATTTATACTGAACTATTTAATAATTAATCGAGGACTGACGGGTGAAATACAATTGTATTAAAATGATTGACGTAAATACAACATGAATTACTAACTGTACGTTTGGAACAAAAAAAATAAACGATCCGATATGCTAAAATATCTTAAACATTCATTCGCACATCATTCTCAATAATGATGTTTCATTATTCGTCAGTAAGAAGGAAATTATCTATGCAACGCCGCTGCTAATTATACATTTAATAAAAAAAAAAGATTGCGATAAATAGTTGGAGATCGCGAGTAATCATCAATGAAAAATTTTCATTCAAAACACAAGATTCGCGCAGACAGGAAACGTCGCCTCACTGCGGCTGCGACCCTTGACACGCGAATTCTCAAGTCGAAATTTTCCAACATAATCGTCAGCAGCTCCGACGCATGCTTATAACGTCGTCTCGGTATGCAGCCTAAGCGCCGCACTGCAATACACGCGCGCATAAACATATGCCGCAATTTATGCGCTATCCCATGCATATACATACGCTGCACACACACACACACAAATCGACTAGTTGTAATTTATCGCGCGACGTACGCGCGCATCCGTTATTGTGTATAAATTTCAGAATTTTTATCCCGAATATTCGCTCGGGCGCGCTTTATTTTCAGTTGCAATTGCCTCTCTTTTTCTCTCTATCCGTATTTTTCTCTTCGCAATGAACTTTTATGAATGCCGAAGCGATACGCTGATAACAGGGCCAACTATCGCTTGCGCTGTTTTATTCAAACATTTCGAGGAGAATTATCCCGTCGGCGGCTTTTTATTTTATGAATTGCGCAATAAATAAATCGGACGCGGAATTAGATTGGGGGTGAATAAAAGTGTCACCTATTGAATTCCTTGAGGATAGACGAAACTTGGCTACCTTGTATTTCATTGCGGATTACTACGGATCGTAAAGTTCTTATCTGAGCTGCTGTAAACTGTCTAACGCTTATATTTATGGCTTTCTCAAGTATGTTTTTCTTTTTCTCTCCTTTCATGACTCCAATCAATTAACGTCGATAGATCTGTTAAAAAAAAAAAAAACGTTCTCGTAGAGGAGATAATTTTATAAATCAGTATTATAGTAGGTTTCCATTGACAATGTGCTGTCCATGAATGCTGCTTCAATATATTTATACTGTTAATACGATTTTCTAGTATTATTTATGAACATAGATCATCTTATGACGTTTGGTAAAGGAAGTGATCAAAAGTCAAATAGAAAGTCGAAGATATGGTGTCTCGTGAGTCCTTTATGTAAACAAAGATTACAATGTTGTAAATAAGGACCATGCAATAAACACGTATATAACAAGGAAAAGATTAAGATGCGTACAAGAATACATGTTACGCAGCTTTAGTCTTGCGTTTGTCTTATCTTTTTCTTCTAGTTTAATGATATACGCGTAGCTTGCTATCACAGAAAAATGTCTGTTTTGTAATAAGAATTTCGCCCCGAGTGTAATTTCCATATTATAAGAATTCCTTGAAGAATTTTCTCAAGGAATTAGAACAGATGCGTTATGGCAGAGAATTTATTTTGAACGGCATCATTTTTAATTTATAGAGCAAGAATCTTTGAAAAAATGTCTTAGAATTTATGCTAATATAACATATATCTTCTTAACTAATCAGAACTATTATAGTATACTATTGTACAATCAGCATTAACACACTTCTCTCGGCATTTAATCATTATTCAAAGTTTATTTTCCATAATGATTATTTATTTTTCCATACACAAACAAGTGGTGGTCATTGTGTTGGAATTTATACCGATACATCGAAAGCAAATCGTGTCAGAATATATTGTAACAATATGCTAAGGAGTTGGGAGGCTCGTTCTGCCACACCCACTTCATATAACATATGTACTATCAGAATTAATTTTAATAAAACGTTCACTCGGATCGTTGAAAGTTTTAAGGAATTCAGTCACTATTTTATTTTTACCCGATAATCAATCATGCTAAACAGGTAGCGAATAAAGCAACAAAGGAAAACAAACATTTAAATTACAAATGTGCGGGGATACGAAACTACTTGGACACAAGAGTGCTCATTAGCATATTTGTTTTTGAAACCCCTTTTTTGCGTTTTAATTAAAAAGTCACTTACCTAATTTGAGTTTTCTTACATAATGTAATTCTTCTTCGTTTAGCTTCGGCATGAGAAGTACGCTAGTCCCGATTTGCCATGACGTAATTCAGTTCGTTCACTTTTTAAATATTTCGAGGTTCAGTTTAATACTACAGTAGCAGACATTCTGTAATTATCGAACGGAAGGATAGAATGGTAGTATGTTAGTGCCTCCTTTTTAAAGCAGTCATTGTGAACAAAATTTAGAATTATTTTCCTGTAAATTCGCGCAGGTATTTGTAAAAGGGAATCGAGTATTATTATAAGATAAAGAAAACTGCATTATTAAATTCGGTAGCTGATGGAAACGGTTTACTAATTACTTCCTTTTGTATTGTGCTTCGTGTAAGTTTTTCGTGCGAGTGCTATGTCGATATTAGCATAACTAATTTTTTCTATACATATTCGCTCGTCTAAGTAGAAAGTTCAGTGAATTAGTAAACCTGTGACGGAGCTCGATTGTATGAATCTTGAATAAAAACTGTTATGTAGAATAAAGCTTTTATCCAGGTTTACCGCTTTGCGGACGAATTTAAAGTCCATACCTATTCAAGTTTATAATCGAATGTCTGCTTGTGTCAACAGATAGTCACACCTCTGCAGTTGCTAAAAGCCACCGAACTGGGAACGACGGAGGGATTCTGCACAACGGGTCTCCACAAGGCTGTGTCACCGATTCAAGGTATCCTTATCGAGGGCATCGCTACGGCGGCGCTCATGTTGATCGCCTGCTCGATCTGGGATCCGCGCAACCACCACAACTCGGACTCGGTCTCCATCAAGTTCGGTCTGAGTGTCACGGGCTTGGCCACGGCCGTTGGACCCTACACCGGATGCAGCATGAATCCTGCGAGGTCGTTGGGACCGGCTATCTGGAACAACTACTGGACTCACCACTGGATCTACTGGGTTGGACCGATCGGTGGTGCGCTCCTGGCCTCCCTCGGCTACAAGGCGGTCTTCTATCCCAAACACAGCGAATCCGATGAGTCGCAACTTCCCGAGACTGTTGCTCTTAACAGTTACGCCGGACAGAAGCCAGAGGTAAGAGAAGGAAAAGTGCTGCTTTTGCTAATTAGCTTATAGCGATGGCTATTTTGTTTTCAACTGTTGATATGGATAATTTTTAACTTAAAAATAGTTGAAGAATGAAAAAAGTAAGTCCTTAGATAAATAGTAGGTCTATGAAAGTATTGGAAATGTAAAAAAAAAAGTATTCTTAAATGCTCAAAAATTTTATTTTAATTTATTACGAGTGTCTAAATTTACTAAAAGTGTAAAATCACTCAAGAGAAACAATATAAATATTGGTAGGATTACGAAATATGGAAAAGAGAATGCTACTTTGGGAAGTCTCGAAGGTCACCCAAAAGCGATGCTGCAGAATCAATTTAAAAGAGGCACATATATCATTAAAAAATGTATATGCTCAGGAACAGTATACTTAAGTTTATGTACTCTGAACGTTAGGGGGATATTTTTGCATGCTTTTTTGGATAAATTTTTATTATTCTCAAGCAGAATATTTTCAGGGTCTGCTGTATAAAAGAACATTTAAGGTTCTTTTTGAAGTACCCTTTATACATCTACAGCGTGCATAATACTTAACAGGAATGTAGCACAGCAATTCAATAGTGCAAATATAAATATTCTGTAAAAATAATCGATTTACAATATAAACTAGTTTTTTCTGAGAAAGATTAAAGTTTGATTTTTATCAAACGGAAGATGAAAGAAAATTATTGTTCAACCGAAGTAAAGACTGCAAGTATATTATAACAGTTAGAAAATGAGTTTTTTATGATGGTGCCTGGTGGGTTTTCTTAAAGAGAATTATTTGACTTTAATGGAAAGAATACTGCAAGAACTTTAATCAACAATTACTGCCGAAGTAATTATCAAAGAAGGGCGGTTGGGAAAACTAATTTAAACTTTAAGATGCACTTTTTTAAAAACGAGAAAAGATTAGAACTTAATTTATTTATGCTCACAGTCATTTTGAATTACCATACACAAAAACTAGAAAACGTACCTCATTCTTTTACAGAAAAGTGATGACCCTAAATAGTGAAGTCAAAATAATACCGACGTGATTGGTTGTTCAATTTAAGCGCAAAATATGAGTAAGTTTGCAAAATGTGAAAAGCCATATTGCACTTAAAATTTCTGTATCTTTCATTGTGACCTGAAATTTACAATTTTTTACAGCATAGAATATGGTTCTAATCAATTTAATATCCAATATCATTATGAAATACGCATAAAAACATTAGCAATTTACGAAGGACTAAACAAATGCCCCAGTCTAGAACTTGTCATTCTTCGAATGCTACTAAGTATTGTACGTAGCAAGGATTAAATTGTGAAGGGCCAAGCGCAAACGTCGGCCATAAATCGTTACGCGGGTGAGAAACTTCAGTAAAACTGGTTTTACGGGACGATGCACAGGAAAGCAAGATTTAAGGGTCGACCACATTGAACTACTTTTCTATTTTTCTCTTGGAATAAAATACTTTCAAAAATAAATACGTAGAAAAAAATTATTTGAATTACTTAAAATCATTATTACAAGGCCATTTTTCAAAATAATTTATTTTTTAAATCATCTGAAATCTGTAACACCTGAACTCTGAGTTTCTATAGAAAAAGCCCCTCACTATATAGTTACATAATAATTTAGGAAGTGCAAATTAAAGCATGTGATTGTTATAATATATTATATCTAAAACTAAGCTATTTTGATGAAAAAACATAATTTGAACATTACGCTTTTATTTTATAGATACAGAGCTATTGCGGCATACTTTATCACTATATAAAAGAATTTAATGCAGTTACAGCTTAAGTAAATGTTTTTGAAAGTATAAAACAATTTAAGTATGAATTGCATGAAAAAATATCGTGTATTTTAGTTGTGACGATTTGCTTCAACGATGTATGCACAATACACGGAAGTACTTAGGTAGCACTCAATAAGTAAGTCATGGAATAGCAAAATATCGTACGCAAAGAAACGAATGAGGAAAGGAAGATTTTTATAATTGTACTTCAGAGTAATTCATCCTTAAGGTTTCATTGGTTATTGTTCAGATAGGCATAAATACTTTCATTTTTTTACTAAAACTACAGACAGTTTGGTTTATTAATTAAAAATAAGACATTTTTTTACTGTTTTATCTACTGCAACCACGAATAGTGGGTTTAATTTGAATTTTAAATCCTTCCCACATTTACGTCAGGAAAGGTTAAGGTTAATACTTATGTTACTGAATAATAGATATAACGTTTTCTAGAATGCTGCAGTTTAATTTAGGAGAGCAAAGATAGTATTAAATTAGAAGTATGAAGGACTAGAGTAAATAAAGTAACACATTGAAAAGAGACTGAGATTTATCAATCGAAAAATTATGCTTTTGATCTAGATAATATTATGTTATTCCCTATTATACTTTTATTTTATAGAACTTTCATTTTTGTGTTGTAGCGCATCTGATTTCTGTCAATTAGATGTACGTTAGAAAAAAATGAGAAGGATCAGCTTTTACGAAGTAGCGCCAAGCATCATAAACTTGAAATTCGTCACACTAAGTACTGGATAGGTAAAAGAAGAAAAGCCATACTATCACATCGGTATCAAATAGTCACCCATAAAAATAACATTTCTCGATGACAAATGATGAATTTTAAATACTGGAAGTTTCTTTTGTAATAGCAAAAAAACAATGAAAAGAAGAAAAAACAAATAAAAAGGAAACCTCGCTTCGACGCGTAATTGCTCAAATCAAGGCGTTGAATTAGACTGATGCTTAACAATTTTGTATATACAACAGTTTTTAAAAAAACCTTTTTTCGCTGTAAAAAAAAACTGGTTTATATACATTATATATTATATATACATTGAAAATATTTTTTTAATACTGGAATCAGTTTAGATGGATTTAGATTCATAAATGTATAAAAATCTATTTTTATGCAACACATGGATCGGTAGACGATTGAAGTCGATTTATACACATCATTAAGCACAATGCTTATCATTACTTATTGACCTTTAGATTGACAAAAGTGTATTTCTTGGCACATTAACAAAACTCGATATTCGGTGCTTTATATATACATATAAAGTTTTGGCAATGATGGCCATTTTTATACTGAAAAAGGTTAATAGTCTAGAGGTTGAAGATGCTGTAAATATTGTTATTTGTGTTAAAAACGATGTTGGCCACACTGTTAATAAAGATTATGGCATGGTGACTAAACCATTTTTAAAGTAAATTGTAAGTCATAAAAAGTTTTCATTCAATTTTTGGAAAAATACCTTTGAAAATGTTCTGTGATCAATGATAAATGGTAGGTTCTGAGTCCTAATTTTCATGTAATCGTTACTATTTTTTTTCTGTGTATAATAGAATGCTTGTTGTACCTAAAATCATTCATAGAAATTATATACAGTTTAAATTTAATTTTGATAACTTTAATTACGCGAAATACGTCATGATGCTTTGTCAAAACAATGAATTACCCTAAAAACTATTTTTATACGTAAAATAAATTTTGCAAGGTTGATATTACAATAAGATGTAAATTCAATAATCATATTGATGAAAACCTAGGTTTCTAAGTAAGCATTTTGACGAGTTTCATGACTATTTTGTTTTCGAATAGGTATATCCTAAAGTTTGAACGGATGTATATGAAACGAACGCAATGTAATGCATTTTATGCAATCGATATTATTAATAAGAAAATTAATTAACAATTTGTCGTCATGATCTAGGTACAAATCGAACCTCTTATATATCATAATTTTATCGAAAGCAGAATTTCAAAAATACTCTGCGTATTTTCATTATATATACTCATATATCAAGATATTATTTATCTACGCCTTTATCACAAGTGAACTATGCACTTTAATATCAATTTTTTAGTAATTCAAGAGTAGCCTGAATATAATATTTTCGGAGTCGATGCAATTGTACTAAATTGATAATTACTTATGTTTCTTCATATTCTATTATGCTTTATAAATTGAAAACAAATATGAACATATTTTGTCATTATTTCAATAATTTATACTGCCCGAAATGCTTTCTATACTTCTTAGTTATACTATGAAGTGCACTACATAGAATATGATCAAAAGTTGTGCTATGTAAATAAAAAGAATCTGCATTTAAGCACGAGATGTACCGAAAAATAGAATGCTATTTTCATGTAATAAATTGAAATATCATTGTAAATAAAAGTATTTTTATAAAATGAAATTGTACGTGGAATGAAACAGAAAAGGACAAAGGTTACATTTATTTTAACAAACTTTTTGTGTACAAAAAAATTATCAATAAAATAAAAACTACGTAAACGACAGTGAATATTTTTATTACCACAATTAAATTACATATTTTATTGAGTTCCATGAAAGTGCAGCTTTCTATAAAAGCCATAACTACATCGTTGATTGTGATTTTACATAATCATCTTTTATCTGACGAATAATAAGTATATTTTTTATATAGTGATATATCTATCTATATATCATACAAGCAATAAATTTCTTCATGCAGTGTTAACTTTATCGCCGGAAAGGTAATATGAATAAACAATGTTATTGTCAGATATTAAAATAAAGTACATTATACAAAAAAAAGAAAACGATTTGATTTATTAATTATATATATTATTGAAGATTATGATCTTTTCTTCTATTTTAATCCCCGTAAAATATAATCTCCGAGATAATTTTTTAATTTCCAAATTTTAAAGTGCTTCCTCTCTTTCTCTTGATCTCTTGTCAAAACAAATAATAACTATAAATGCACAACGTTGCAGTCATCAACTTATCAATTGACAAAATAGACAACTCTGTAAATCTGAATATGTGTGCTACTTATTAATATGCGAAATCTTCACTTATCGTCGATATATGCTTGGTATTTTCACATATAAATATGTGAAATTTTTACTTTCTTCAAATCGTTGGTTGGGGCGAAGAAGGTTCTATTTCGACTGCTCGCCAAGGAAAGTTTTATTGCGTTTACACGCACCATAAGGTTCTATTTGGTTTGCACACCAAGAAAAATTCTATTTCTACATATAATATTTATTTTTCACGTCAGATAATTTTTTCTTAAATAATATTGCATCTTTATATTTTTTTTTAATTATTCTTGAACTTCTGCAGCTATCAGAAAACTAATATGTACTTTATGCTTACAAAGGAAAAAATAAATTAAGAACTATTGCGTTGCAGCAAACATTACAACGGATTAAAAAAAGGATCAAGAAAAGAAGTAATAGATGAAAAGAATTAAATGCTAATGTAAAAGCTCATTGTCCATACTCTCAGTTAATTTAAATTAGGAAAACAGAATACAGATACCCCTAAAAGCAGTATAAAAGTTGCATAATGTAAAGTGAAAAAGATATTATACTAATAATGTAATTAAACAACTCAGAGCATGCGCTAGGGTTAAAAAGATTCCTACCTTACCGGTTACTGCATTAACGAAGTATATAAGAAAAGATGAATTTTTGGTAAAACTCTTTGTTAGCACCTGTTACTGAATTTTTTGTAAGTAATGTTTACATCATTACCGAGATAGTGACATAGAGTTTTTTCCAAAAATTAGACAAGAAGGCTAATTAAATTGAGTTGTGCTATACCGCGATAATGTCGTTTGATCTCCTTTTCAAGAATTATTTTATATTACATGTAGAATATCCAACTGCGTTGAAGAATTTCTATGATTTCATAAAAACATATGTATATATGTATAGCGAATGTCAAAAATACAGCAGTGGAGTGATTTAGAATTTTGCTGTGAATAGTAATTCAATTATGAAAATTATAATGCTTGTTATGTGCCCAAACGCTATAATTAAAGTCATGTGGAACCTTGAGTTATCATCTATCTCCTTTAATTCGTTATCTACTGATTGTTTGACGTGAAATGTATTAATAAAGGCTTGGAGAATGCCTGATTCAAAAATTTTCCGATGAATTTTACCAAATTTTTCGAAATAAATTGAACCTTCTTCAAAATAATACACCCAGCGGTTAGAGTAAAATATTGGCTTAGCGATTTTCGCTATCGGTTTTCCATCAATGTTTCGGTATTTTTGTGTAAATGACTCTGACTTCTTAAAAGTACCTAAGCAAATTACATTTTTAGTAATACGTAACATATTTTCACATTTTTTACGATCGTATGTTAACATTGTTTTTAATTTTATACTTTGCGCATATGGGTTTGGATTATCATTGAAAATGATTTTTGCAGTGTAATTCATAGTATAAAATTTGAGTTGCGATTTATTTAATGCTTCAAAAGTATCAAAAGATACTTCATCTTGTATTAATGTGACATCCATGATCTTTAAATAAAAAATGGTAGAATATATGAAAGATAAAACAGTAATGAGACATACGATGTTTCGATTGCCAGGATTTCGCGTATGAATTATTGATTGTCCAAACAAAATTTGAAATACATTTAGTAACCTTAACTTTGTCAGATTATTGTTACACATATTAAGTAAAATATTTAATGCCCAAATTATCGATGGGACAAGAATTATGTAAACAAATACGTTTAATGGAATATGCAAGCGTCTAATCGGTATGATTGGTACTAGAGCAATTACGTTTTCACCAATGTATCCATTATCAAGTGCAAGATACTTATCTGCTAGCATGCTATTATAGTACTGGGGCTGAGCAAACATATTTAATTTTCCCTTATCAAACTTACTAAATACGCTTATTAAAATAGCCTCCTGATTTATATTATCGTCATATACATCAATTACATATGAAAAATTTAAGCTTTCTACCACGAGATTCGTCAAAGTTACGTAAGTGCCACCAAGTTTCTGCATTCCTATGCTATTATTCTTTTTTAAAAAAATGTAAGGGATCGCCATCCATCCAGGCAGATTGAGTGCATATTTATTCCCTTTTTGTACTTTATCAGGAAACAATATTGTTTGAACATCAAAACTGAATTTACTGTAGATGTCGTAAAATGGATTATAAAAGTACAACAATGTTATTAGCTTATTCAGCTTGACATCTCTATTAATTTTAACTACCGAAAAGTCTAAAAATTTCTTCAACCAAGCATAATAAAGTACAGATTCAATATCCTTATCGAATGTATTACTACCGTACAAAATAACTAAACATTTTGGTCGTGGATGCTTCGGTGACATTTTAACAAAAGAATCTATAAGCTGATGTAAATGTTTTAGTTCTGAATTTTCAAAGAACAAAATTATATACAGCGACACATGTCTAGGATTTTTGAATCCCAATGAATATGGAAATATATTATTGATAAAATTAAACTTTTCACAACCAATCAAGACAGTGGGAATGTCTTGGATTATCCTCTGAAACACGAAATTTTGTTTTAAAGTCTGATTGGTAAAAAGTACTACTTGATGTGGTCTTACATCCTCTTTGATTAGTTTAGTAATTGAAAATATTGAATCACTTTCACTACTAAATGCTGAATTTTGACTGTGCACGTTCAATAGTAGAATGTACTTTATAAAAAGCATGTTTAATTTTTCATTTAAATCTATCTAATTCTGAAAATGACATTCAATTGAATTAGAATTTTTTAAATATGATGTTATTAAGATTACGATCTGAGCTTTCACAATTTTGTATTGATACTATTATTTAAAAAGTATGACACTTGATTTTCTAATTTATATATGAAGTTATTTCTACGCAGTTTTCCCGTAAAGTGACATTCCTTCTTTTGAAATTTCATGCTATAGGAGAATTACTAAGTCAATATTTATAAATAAGTACTTCTCCTATTACATGAAATTTTAAAAGAAGGAATGTCACCTCTTTTGTTAAGTCTGTCGATATAATAAGCCTCTTAGCAAACACTTTTTACTTAAAACAACTCTTTACTTAACGATTGAACTATCAAGTTTTTAATATACTTTATGTATATATTATATTGTTTACATATACTATAAATAATGTAAAATAATAAAGCAATATTAGTTAAGTCTTTATAATTATAAGAATCTTTACGTCGGCGTGTTTTACTACTTTTAGAAAGTTTAAAATGTAGTGTAACAAGCAATATGATAAAACATTTTCTTGACTTAAGGATCGATATTTATTTACAATATATAAATAAATCGTATTTTATTTAATATTATAATTCAACAATATTTTCGTTGATATACTTACTTATGATTTTACACGTATTTCAGTGTGTTGATATGCAAAATAAAAAGAACTATGTGGGGCGGAATATAGCTATTTGTTTGACACTTTGAAAAATCATCATGTCCAAAAGCTCGCAGATAATCTTTGATAATCTCCAATTTCCATTCGACGAAGCAAATTCTCTCTTATCACGTACAGAACTTATTCAATTTCATCCGCTTTTATCTTTTAGCTGAACGAGCTTCCATATAGATTACTTAAGCTGGTTACACCGATTATGTATAAGTGATGCTGATCAATAAAAACGCGCTTACCAATACTTAAGCTCCATATTTTCCACGTGAATTATTAATATACCGAGAGAAAAAACCGAAGTTTTCACCTTTTTTCGATCTTTAATAGCTTATATAGTTTAACAATAATGTATTTAATCCTGTTGACTAAACCTTTTAGAGTGAAGGTTTTATCCGAATTTGTAAGATTCGTTTCTTCCATTACATTACTGGATTTTATTAGTCTATTCAATTTATGCTACAAAACCAACCGATATCAGTGTAAATCTGCAACTAATAGCCAATAATCTGCACTACTCGGCAATCACCGGAAAAACGTTCGCCGCGGAGACGATGACAGTGCATCAACGCAACAAATAAAGCGGTCCCCATATATAGCAATACTGAATTTCCAAATGGTACACGACAGGATGGAACATGCAAGCACCACCAGTCCCCCCCTTGAAAAAGCTAGTACGACAGGTCGCGTTAAAGCACACGATGAAAACATCAAGGTAGACTAAAAGCACTAAAGCCTCTCCTGTACGCTTACGCCCCCCCTTTACCTTACGCGCATGCCACGGCGACGCCGCTCGCGCCTACTTTCCCGATGGCATAACCGTGGGGTACGCGGAACCACTTTGCTAAGCCCCGGCGACGAGCGACGACGACAGCCTCTCTCTCTCTCTCTCTCTCTCTCACCCTCCCGCCACCTCCCAACCCCTTTCGAGCAAGCGCCGCTGTTAGATTTATGATAGTATATACTCTCGATAAGTATCTGACGAAGCGAGGCTCTCGCTCGGTCGCTCGCCGCGCCCGTGTCCCGCGGAGAGCTCTCTTGCGGTACATTAACAGCAGTGTATCCGCAATCTCTGCGGCAATTTCCGATCCACTTACGACGTGACGCGAGGCAACGTCCCTTTCGGAATTAAGGGAGAGAGAGAGAGAGGGAGGAAGGGTACACTGGCTGCTATACACTGTTACACTGTTGCTCATTTATGTGTCGACTGGCGAGAATGGAGAGGGAAACGAAGTCGAGATTATCCCCCTGTCTCTCTTGGCTTTCTTGCGTGCATATACCCTTTCCTTCGGATTCACATTTTTTTTCTTTCCTTTTCGCTGAGTTTATTGTACCTTAGATAGATAAAAGTTGCGCATGTATTATTTATACTTCGCAAGACGTACCGCAAACGATTTTACTTCATTTTAAATGTAAATCTAGTAAAGCAAAAATAATAAGCATTTGAAAGCTGAGTGTTTTCTTAGGGCGCATAAAAATTTATAATTATTATAAAAAAGCTAACTACGAGCAATGGAAAAGTTGAAATGTACTTGTAGTCGAAATTCGTTGAAAAAAAATATAAGTATAGACACGATCACTGAATTTAGTTGGACATGAAGATAAACCGCTGCAGCATCCGCAAATATCTGATCACCAAGCCATGCTTCCCACTTTCCTATATAACGCTTTTTCAAAACGCCATCGCTTCGAACCGGTCCCGCGAAAGCCCGCACGTCAATCGCTGACGCGCATTTCCCTCAAATCTCGCTATTTCCCTGCTCCACACCTGAATCCTCGATACGGAAGAGCATCTCTGGACAAGCACCCATCGGCCCCCCGAAACACGTATTACTCACCAGGACCGATTCCTCAGTCTATATTTCGCGGTCTATCCGCCTTGTCAGCGTTCGAATATATATATACATACATATATCCTCGCTCCATCGTTCTCTCACCCGTGCGCATACATTGAGCGAGAGATTCAAACGCGAGGTGCACATTCTGTGTACAGCTGACGTCGAGGCAAACGGAAGTTGAAGCTGATCGAAATCCGGGCAAGTGGAACGGTCTAACTCCTCTCTGCTGCACTGTAGCTCTATAGCCGCAGATCCATCTTGCGTAGCAGCAGCAGCAGCAGCAGAAGCTCCGGGAATATCGTGGGAAGGAAACTGGACGAGCAGCGACCGATATACATATAGACACACTCGGTTATGGATATATGTGTATAAGAGCCGTTCGCGTATATACGACGAAGTCTGATCCGCCGGTAGAATCCGAAAATCGAGACGCGGCCGACGAAGTCGATCAAGATTCGGTTTCGCGCGGGCCGCGAGCTGTTCGAGACCCTCGCCCATCCGATCGAGCATAAATTCATACGGCCCCGTGTATATATGCTGTATAGCTCGTGTGGCCCTATATACCTGTATACATTGTTCGTGGGAGTAGGCGATGTTCGCGGATGAACGCGCAAGGAAACTCCTAGAGAGGGTGAGAGTAGTGGAAGAGCGCGCCGGTGGCTATCCCAGGGGTAGTTCGATACGCCGCCCGCGGTGTAGTGGCCGATTGCGCCGCCGCTCCAAGGGCCACGCCGAAGAACTCGTGGAGGATTAAACTTCTGAGGGGGGCCCTCCTTGTGGATCCAGCGAATGTTTATGAATTCAATTGGAAAACTAGCGTGGCCGCGCAGTTTGCTTATGTTGTCGTGTTGGTAATACGAATTTCTAAGACCGTCGACGCGCCGCGGATCGATGTTTAGTTGAGCGATGTACTCTGTTGCATGCAGTTTCTCGTGCAGTCGCTTCTACTGAATCTAGTGCTTTGATTGCAGTGGTCAAGAGTTGTTGTTGTTGTTGTTGTTGTTGTTCGAGTTGAATGCGACGAGTCCTTTCGCGAGCGTTCCGTTTTTATAAACATTCCGAGGGTGTGACATTTCCCTTCTGTATATAGTTAATATCAATTAAAAATTTAAATATGCGGCCTTAGATTTTACTGACCGGATCCTAAATAATTAATAATATTGTATATTACTTACCTACTGCGCCCTAGGGTGCGTCACAGATTCTTTTATAACTGAGTGCGTAAAACTCGACTTTAGGTACCTGTTTAGCGTGCGTAAAGTACCTATTTTTGTTACTAGTGCGTAAAGTGCTTACTTTACGCACTCATGAAAAAACAAATTGGTTGTTTAACCCACACTAAAACCACCGTGCCAGAATCGCCTGCTTTACGCACTAGTATCAAAATATATTATTTTTAAAGGAGGACGCGAAAGTTCATCTTGAATTTATTTTGCGCCCTAGGGCAGGAATCGGACACTTCGCGATCTGAGGTTTAAAAAAACCCTTTTTTTTTGCGTCCAAGAAATCAAAATCATTTCGCTCTAAATACGAAATATACTATCGATGACACCTGCCTAATTTTTGATAACTCGGTGAGTAAATTTTAGTGAAATAGAAAGTTTTAAAGGTGTCATTAAATACCGAGAACTTAGGTAGCCGCAGATTAAAGTCTATGAATATGCCAAACAAATTAGCGCACGTGGCATACTATTATACACATATACGTGGACCATTCTGCACCAAAGAAAAATAGAAAAGTTTAAAATTATTGAAACTCTAGAATATAGTTGTAAATGTTGTTAGAAAAGTCAGGAAATCTTTGCCAAATAAAAAGAAATGAGTTTTTGCTTACTGGATAGATGTAGATGTTTTGGCTAACAAGAAAATTGTCTGTTTCGGTTTTAAGAGGAAGCCGTTCTATTTTTCAACTATCGTAGGGGGAAAAGGACAAAAGATCTACAACCCCCAAACAATTTTCTTTTAAAAGCACCTGAGGACACTATCAAATATAAGCATTTTTCATAAATATTTGGAACGCAAAATAAATTTAAGAAACCTATGTACCAAACTACTAGAAGTGCTTCTTAAATTATTTTATAATAGATAAACCGATCTATGTTGTTAAAATATTTTAATTTGACGCAATTTGAGAATTTATTATAGTTATTTATTGTTGAATTGGTAAATATAGCTTTCGCTTTACGTCCAGTATTTCTCAAAACATGCAGTTAAAATTGAGTTTGGAAACGGTTATCAATATGGTGTAATTATGTGCACGGAATATAAATTGACGCTCTATCGGAATTCAGATTTCCTACCGTGAAACGAACCATTTCGCAAGTGCATTTGTACAGAGATAAGCTATTACATAAGTTCAAAGTTAAGCCAGATTCGGACAAATGTATATATAGGTATGTGTATCCCGGATTTAATGACAAAGGAGAAGCTAACTGACCCTTCGATAAGATAAATAAGATTTATCAACAAATAATCGTTCAAGCCCAAAAAAATATTAAATTCCTAAGAAAACCCATCAATTCTTTTTTGCTTATAAGAAAAATGATAGGAGCGCATCAAGATATATTGCCAACTTGTATAAACTTTCTCAATATAAAAGTCTACATCATATTATAAAACTTCATTTATCTATTTGTATTTTGACCCTATAAAACTTCAAGATTTATTGTAGAGTACACCTTCTACTGCAAGATTCAAAGACTTTGTTTTTTAACCATTCCTCACCAAGTCTTTAACTTGACAGGTTTCTAAAACATTTACTTTTCAGCATGTTTCTTATTATTTTTGCAATTGTTATATTGACAGGGAATCTGTTGTGACATGTTAACGTACGCGCGTATATACAGTATAATTATATGTATATATATATAATTACGCCGTTTTCTCAGTCACGTAAAAAGAATATCAAGTTTTATTAACATTCATCTGTTTTTTCAATGCTCGGAGCAAAAGCCGATCGCTCTCCCCTCCTTCTTCTCCGACCGCTCAGTGCAACGAGCAGCCTAACATGTCAGGCTGCTCATGTGGCATATCGGCGGCCAATCACTGCTCGCGGCGCGAGAAATAAGAGGGTTTAAAAAGCGCGACTCTCACGCAAACAGTACCTTTTGACTTGGGAACGCTGCCAGAGCGCTACTCGCTCAGGCCCAGTACCTTA
>UELV01079856.1:0-24518 GCA_900490015.1 Megastigmus stigmatizans | reverse complement strand
GTGTGTGTGTGTGTGTGTGTGTGTGTAATATACTTATATATGCTGCGCTCTTTCGTAGTCACGAAAGGCCGTGCAACAGAGAAGGAGAGAGGAGAGAGGAGAGAGGAGGGAGGAGAGAGAAGAGAGAGAGAGAAAGAGAGAGAGAGAGAAATGGAACGAGTAACTTGGCGACGAGGAATCGCGCACCAGGAGGAATCGAGAGCGAGAGAGATGGAGAAGCCTTGGGCGTATAGAATAATGAAAAGAATGGGACGGAAGGAAAAAGGTTTTCGAGACGAAAGGAGCGTTTTATTTTTTTTTAGAATGAAAATCTATTGTTGACCCAAAATCTTCGAGTTTCCTAACGTTCCTGCGGAATGCTTTTTAGTTGAAAGTATCGAAAAGTTACCATTAGGTATACTCCATATTTTTATTCGATTGAATTCTCTACTACCCACATTTTTATATGATTATCAGGTAATAACGCTCTCTTTCGGCGCTTCATTTTATTTACCGTTAAATCACAGGACCAGTAGTTTTTAAGATGATTGAAAAGAGCTATGGGAACGCGGGTAGCTTCCGTCGCGCGCGCGTCTCTCTTACTCGATGAAAAGAAAAACGGAAGTGACGCCGATACTAGAGGCGAGGTAGCGGGGAGACGCTATGTGCCACTCCGGCAGGGGACTATTTTCGAAGTTTCGTCCGACGTATAGGAATCGAGAGAACTGCCGCTGCCGCCGCCGTCGCTGCTGGTTCTGCTAGTTATATGGTGCCTAAGGGGAGGGAACGCCAGACGCCGAGGTTTGGGCTTTAATGGGCAGCGCTTGGCTTGTGTTCTCTGTTATATAGAGCTGCGATGGGGGGCGTTTGCGGGGTTTTCTGGTTTCTTGTTTTGAGAGGGCTGAGTGATTAATTTTTCAATTGGACTGGTTTTGTTTGGAGTTGGCGGTTTCCGTAGGTGTTTCATATTATAAAGCGTGAAAATTGGTTTCTATATAATGTATATATTTGTGTTTCTGTAAAGAACTCTATTAAAATGGTATTTTTTGCAACAAATTATATGAATATTTAAGACATTGCAAAACATTATTATTTAAAAAATAAAAGAACCAAGCGGATAGTAATAAAAATTTGCGCTATAGAATACTATTTCCACTTTCGAAATTGCATTCTGTAATATGTTCGAAAAGAAATAAATTCTTTACTTAAAAATAAAAGTGTAGCGTTTTAAATTTCAAAAGTCAGCATAATTTCTGCATAATCATCCATAATACGTATATCACTTAAATAGAAGTGTGCGATTATTCAAAGCGATTTTATTTTCATATTTAAAAAAAAATAGCTTTACGCTTTAAACTGAAAAAGTCACATTTAATCAAATCCAATTCCCATATTCGACTTCTCGCAAGCAGTGCCGAAAAAGAAATTAATAATAAAATAGATCGAGACAAAGCGTCCAAAGAGAGCGGCGGCGTTCGCACGCCACTCACACACTGCAGCAGCGGCGGCGGCGGCGGCGGCGGCAGCAGCAGCAGCAGTAGCAGCGTTTTCTTTTATTCGGTATTCCACGCGAGAGCTGCACCGCAACGAGGCGCTATTTCAAAATATGATATTGCACGCGCGCGAAGCACACGTGTAAACTCGCCGTCGCGCCGAGCGTCAAGGCTTTTAAAACCGCTCAGGGCTTGACTTTGATTTGCTTCGTACCCTCTCCCATAATATATATATACATGTACATGATTTACTTTTCTCGATCGATGTAACGCGCACACACACTTTATTGACCGATATATATCTGAACATTCGAATTCGTGGGAGAGACAGAGAAAAGTGTGTGTGTAGCAACGCCAGTACAAGTGTCGAAAGATACACGTGAAAAAGAAAAAAAAAACAAGTGGAAAACACAATGCTTTTTCCAGTGTATAAACATTCAAATGCATAGCGATCTCGCGGCGTATACACGTTGTATAGCCAGAGAGTGTGCTTAAAAGATCGAAATTTAAAGTCCCATTGTTGGTAAAACAAAAGAAAGCGCTTTGGGGCAACGGACCAGAAAGAGCCGCACGTGTGCGCGTGCAGTGCAGTGTGTCTGTAGTTAAACAAAAAAAACAAAGAGAGAGAGAGAGAGAGAGAGAGAGAGAGAGATGTATGCTATCTGCGCATTATAACTATCGGCAGGATAATTTATTGGGAATTTCGAGTGCGCATCCTGCTACTCACCGTGGATTGCGTAAAATTGTCGTGATGGCACATGTGTATATGTGTGTGTGTGTGCGCGTTATGCTACTGCACAGCTGTGCACTTGAAGTGTTGTGAAGAGTTGCGCAATCGAATATTTAGACTGAATTCTATTTCGCACGATTATACCACTATATTTATAATTGATTTGGTTTCTTTTTTTCTTTCAGAGCTGATGGACTGGCGATTAATAATTGCAGTATGCAGTAACAAGGCGATTTAATGGCTTTCATGCATGCTTTCGTGCAATCCGACCGTTTTAGGAACACAATTAATTATAAAGAGTCGCAAAAAAATTTACAAAATGTCATCGAAAACTTGAAACTCATTGTCGTTTCTGCGCCAAGTGACTCAGCTTATGGGAAAAAAGGAAATATTCAAAAGCCTCTGCAGAAAAGTAAATACCTTCGATGCTCGGACGCGTGCGCTCAAACAAAGCCCAACAGCGAAAAGCTCCTCCAGCGTACAAAAAAAAAGAAGCGAAAGAGTAAAAATTGCAATAAACACAACTCGAGAGCAAAAGAGAGAGAGAGAGAGAGAGAGAGAGAGAAGTCAAAACCTACGCGTGGTAGCCTAGGGAGACGAGTGTCGCCCGCGTTCTTCGCGACGTCCACCTACAGCATATATATGCCTGCAGCACGACTCGACGCGGCGAGCGGATCATTTCGTGACCCGGACGCCCACCAAGCGCTCGCGGACGCCCTCGACAATTACGTTTTACATTGCTGCTGAAGAAAAAAAAGAGAGAGAAGACTGCGAGTGTGTGTGTGTGTGTGTGTGTGAGTGCGCGCGCGCGTGCTGCAGCAGTGCCCACGGAGCCAGTAGAGCCAAGGCCTTTTTTACGCGTGTGCGGTATTTAATGTACATTCGTTATTCCTCGCTGAGCTGCGGTGCACGACGTCGTGAGTCGAGAGGGGACGCACGGGTCTCTCTCTTTCTCTCTCTCTCTCTCTCTCTTGCTTTCGACGTCGTTATATATTTTTCGTGATGACTCTTGTTTTGTCGTCGTCGTCGTGACGGCGCGTGAGCGCGTCTCTGTCGATGTGTGTTATCGTCGGCTCGGCACTTTTTGCCGCCGACGTCGCTTATATTCGCTGGGATGATTTTAAAGCTGCGGACTCTGCAGAGGCTATACGGACTGTTTTGGGCGTTTTATTATAATTACCGCGGCGAGGAATCGAAGATGAAATGGCAAATTGTAACTCTATAAAGGAAGGGTATATTTGTAAGCGAGTAATAAAAAACGAGGAATTACAATTATATATATACATAAATCCACTCGTGCAAACACCAACTTTACACCGGCTCAGTACAGTATAATAGAGAGAAAAAAAACGAGAAGAAGCAGCAGAGAAGCCGTTTTCAATAAAGCGAAGAAGACGATTCCGGCACTAAACTCCCCCGCGAATAGTCCAATTACGCCAAACTCAATTCTACACGCGGGCGGCGGCACTGCCTCTCTCTCTCTCTCTCGTATACCTTTAAACGCTCTCGGCTCAGCTCTCCGAGTATCAATTTTCTCATTCGCACACATGCATACACACCCACACACCCTCATACACACAGTCTCTCGTGCAAAGTATTCGGAAAATCCAAAAGTTTATAAACCTGTGCGCGTGCAAGAGAGAGAGAAAGAGAGAAAAATCCCACCTCGCACACACAAAAGACACGCAGCGCAGCCGCTCGATATTTTTGATCATCGTATAAGTATACTTACTCCCTCGCACCACGCTCGGAGCTTTTGCATCCGTTATAATGTAAACGGCGCTTCCCACGTCGTGCGGAGGAGAGAGACGTGCGCCGAAACCGTCTGGCGCGTCCGAAATGTTGCATATATATATGTAAGCTTCTCTCTCTCTCTCTCTCTCTCTCTCTCTCTCTCTGCGAGCTGCGCGCGTTGGATGCTGTTTCTAGCTTGAGCGCGTAGGACGACGTTTCTAATCTATCTGACGAAGGACGCTTCTTTTGCGTGTGGCTATAAGAGACGCACCCGAACTCGCCTCTTCTTGGACGTTATTAACGGCTGCGCGTGAGTGTGCGTGTGTCTGTGTGTGTGTGAGAGAGAGAGAGGAATGGTTCGCGCTTCATCATGTGGGGGTGTAGCCACCGTTTTTTTGCTCCTTTTCGGATTTTTCTGATGAGAAGATGTTTTCAATATTAATTGCTATAATACTTCTGAATTAGATAAAAATATAATTATATATATTAAATGCTTTTCGGACGTGTCTGATTTATTTTCTCTCAAATTAAGATTCCTATATGAATGTGAGTGCTTTATGTGTAGCGAGGGCGACTTCTTCCTAAAACGAAATAAAAACAACGTAAAAAATGCAAATTATTATATTTAAGTATTTCACAAATACGGAAATCAGTAGACAAAATTTACTCCTGTTGGCGTCAAATAATTTATAAGCATTTAGACACCTCAATAGTTTACTTTTTTTAAAGCTTATATATAATGAATTGAAGAGTATATATTTATTTCCATAATAGACTTTCGATCGTAGAAGTTCGAAATTGAAAGCATAGAAAGAATGATCATTGATTGATCAAAACACATTTAATTAGGCAACTCGAGTGGCATTCGTATTGCCGATTACAATCGATATTATATCCATTTTTCTGAGAAACAACAGTGTTCACACAGCTCTGAGAGTGACAGCCTGACGAAATTCCTTTTGACGGACTATCATTTACGTAATACACCATTATTAAAAGCAGCATTAACCTGAATTCAACAACTCGATGAACAATTAAATTACGTAAAAAAAAAACCTATGCCATATCTTCATTGTCGCCGAAAAGTGATTACGAAACTCGCGCGCAACAATTCACCTTTGTACGCACAACCGATATACAATTAGTATTGAATTCCTCTCATCCCGGTATTCCCTTCTCAAATATACTGTTACATTATAACATCGGATTCGTAGTCTCATCCGAAGAGCTTCGAGAGCTATAACGTCGCATATACATATAGAACGGAGAGTCGTGACGCCGATCCTCCGCGTGGAAGAAGACGAAGAAGTTATATGCTGCTGCTGCCGCGGGCGCACGCCATTTTTACCCGGCGTGTACTGCTCTCTCTCACTCGCCCCCTCGTACCGAAGACGCCTTTTAAATGCCCTTTAAAACGCAGACACACACACACAGGCGCTCGCGTGAATCGCTCTCTTTTTTCCCCGCGCAACGTTTTTTGTCGCCTTTTTGCTCTCTCTATCTGTCTCTTCCTCATGCGCTACGCGCACAGACACACGCCGCGTTATTAATAACTCTCGGGTCGCTCGCTTCTTCCTCGCGATAATTGATTAATGCCCTGGAAATCAGAGCGTTTGCTTATAATTACATTGTGGCCGCGGACGGCGAATCTTTATTCGTGGGTGTGTGCTGCGGCAGAATCTCGACGGCTGTACACACACTCTTAACCTACTTGCTGCACGTACGACGCGCATTTTCCAGATAAAGGATAGACCTCCGAGCTTGATACTGTGAAATGAAGGGATCCGTAACTCCATATGAACAGTAGGTACGTCGAATTTTTCGTGATACGACTAGAGAGATGAGGCACTGGAGTGAGATAAGGTCTTCTCTGTCTCTTGGCGCGTTATGTAAGTATTTTACGGGAAGGAGAGGCGGTGCACACAGACGCACGCGCGCACACACGCACGCAGAGGAGAAAGAGAGCGGAGAAAAAGAAATCTGCGTGTAAAAAGAGATGTAGAAAGGACAATGAAGTCGCTAATAACGCGAGTGGTTACGCTGGCCCAAGCCAGTTGAGACGAAGAAAACATTGCGTATATGCCGAACTCACTGAAAATTATATAAAGCAAAAAAATGGGATATAAGGGGTGCTGTTATACGATCCAGTACGTTTAACGATGTCTTTTCAAAGTATGGAAAAAAAAAGGATCCGCTAATGCCAGTTTATAGTTTATAGTTGCACACTTTAAAAACCAATAAACTGAAATATCATTTCGATTGTCTGACACGCGCTCGTTTGTGGCATATATATATATAAGCAAACGATTAAACGAGCAAAAAAATAGTGAGGAAAAAACAAAAAATAAATGCAACCAACGAGAGAGAGAGAGAGGGAATCTCGTGTGCATTTTGCGCTACGCGTTTTTTAAAGCGCGATATACCGGTTTATTACTCGGCTCGTACGTCGCGTGTACGTAAAAATAAAAACGAAATAAAAAAGTGCACGTAATAGAAAGAGCAAGTGAAAGAGAAAAAGAGAGACAGAGACAGAGACAGAGAGAGAGAGAGAGAGAGAGAGAGAGAGAAAGAGAAAGAGGGGAGGAGAGAAGGGAATGAAAATTACTTGAGCGCTCGAGAGAGCATCGATATCTTGGAATCCCCCGATCTCTTCCTCTCGCGCAAGAGAGAAGAGAGAGAGAGAGACTCTCGCGGGTACAGTCTCATCCATCACCCACGCTTCTACCCCAAGACCACCGATACTCTCGCACACATGCACCAAAAGAGTTTGGGAAAAAGTGACTCAACCCCCCCGTCCCCCATTCCACGCCAGCAATCGAACGGATTTCTGTATAGGTGGGTGTTCACAATCTAAGGGATAACCCTCTCTACCCTACGCAGCTTCGTAAGCTCCTCGTACTAATATATACATGTATACACGACGTGTGAATCGCTGAATAGGAAAGAGAATCGGGGCAGTAATGAGCGAGCGCCGTACTATATATATACGCTGTTCCGCAGTATCGAAGGCAATGAAAAAAACGCGAGCGATAACGCGCGCACGTATATATACACAATAATACGAGAGGGACTCGGAGACTCGAGATAACGCGTCGTGCATATATACATACACCCGCATTCTTATACATCTACGGCCTACCAGCTTTGGGGGGCGTTTCTCCCCTCTCTCTCTCTCTTTCTCCCACTCTCTCCCTCATTAACTCGGCTCTCCCTCCCCGTCTCGATCTCGAAATTCGGGACATATAGAGAATAGCTTTCCAACGTCTCGCTCCATTCCGCTGTGTAAACTGTATATGCACAAAAATCACCTCTCAAAATTCACACTCTCGACGGAGCGAAACATTCCATCATCGCGCATCTTCTTTAATAGACCAAAAAGAAAAAAGAAAAAAAAGAAAAAAAAAAGACACTAAAGACACTCACCTCTCGCGATGCAGCAGGCAGATGCGCTCCTTGGCGACCTTGAGCCTCTTGGAGATGATCTTCTTAAGATTCTCAATGGTCTCGTTCTTGTCGACGGTGATGTCGAACTGTCCGCCCGTGGTGGGCGTTATGCTGATGGTGATGCTCGGGTCGGCTGCTGCGACCGCGGCGGGCGTAATGGGAGCCACGGGGCCGGCGGCCAACACCGGGACACAGCCACACCCCGAGGTCGTTGTCGAGGTCGACGAGGAGGTTGTGGAGGAGGCTGAGGCGCCGGCCGAGGAGCTTGCGTACTCCCTCATGCCGTCGGGCTCAAGCTCCGGTATTCGCGGATTACCCTCGCTCATGGCTTCTTCGCCTTATTCTCTCTAGCCCCCGATATATTCACTTTCTATTTTTTCCTCTTCCTTCCTTGTTTTTTTTTATCGCAGCTCCTTCGTCTACGTGGTTGTCTATACTAGGTATGTGTATATATGTGGTTTCGTTATATATTGCAATAAGGTGGTGTATTATAACGAGAAAAGGAGTGAGGGTGACGAGTGTCACGAGTACATGTATACAGGCGCGCGCGCGGCTCTGCTCCAAAGGCTACGGGGCTTATTGTTATTGTTTATGCAGTTGTTGACGCTGCTTTTGGTGTTGGTATTGGCGGTAGTGCTGATGCTGGAGATGCATGCCTAGGCAGACCTCGAGAGCGTCTCTTTTGTGCGGACGGCAGCGAGCCTCGAGTGTACGCGTTCGCTCTGTCTCTCTGTCTGTGTGTATAGTGTGTGTGTGTGTGTGTGTGTGCAAGAAGAAGAAGACGGGGGCAAGCAAGGCAGAGGCAGGCAGGCAGGCAGCTTTTTTCCCACGTCGCGGCCTCTCTTGTTCGCTTGCCAGCGACTCGCTCTCGCGTATATATATTTATATATATATATGTGTGTGTATAGGTGTGTATGCGGGGCCTGGCCTGCGGTGTGGTGTGTGTGTGAGTGCGCGCAGCTGCACCTGTCCTACGGCGTTGCCCGGTCGAGTCTCTCCTCTCTCTCTCTTCGATGCGCGCAGCGAGAAAGGCCTGCGCTTTTCTCGTGTACACGCTGATGTATAGCTATATAGGAGAGGTGATCCCGCGGTGGCGGCGGGAGCAGCGAATTCAGGCCGATAAAGACGTGTGTTACCCTTGGGGCGAACGCGTGCTTCTCTCTCTCTCTTTCTCTCTCCCTACTGCTGCTAGAGTTTTGCTTCCCTTTCTCTCTCTTGGGGGTGAGAGACACGTCGATCGATATTACCAGCTGCGCCGAGGATCGCCGAACATGTACTGCAATTTCGCGTATATACACGTACGGATGCGTGTACGTGTATATATGTTTGGATCTGACGCGTGTATATTTAAGTGTGCACGCACGTAACGCGGACGCGGATAAGTCTGGGCGCCGAGCGAGGGAAATTCGTATAATTGGTATGAGGAAAAATAAAGAGTAACACACGCACACTGTGTATTTGTATTATACTTGGTCTCGGCTGCGGCGACGAGCGACGGCAGCAAGTTCCGAATGCCTACTATTATATATATACGCGCGCACCACTCTGCTGTCTTCTTTCTCTCCCTCTCTCTCTCTCTCTCTTTATCCCTCTTATCGCGACGGCGGCAGCGGCAGCTCCTTCACGGGTTTCCCGAGAGAGAGCTTCTATATACACTCTCTCTCTCTCTCGCTCCGTAGCTTCTCTCGTGACTCGAGCTGGGGCGTGGGTCTCGGTGGAGAAAACGGTCAGCAGAGGCTGAGCGCCTGGAAATACAGGGTGAGGCGGAGGAGAGAACAAAACACTATGAAGAATAAGAAGCACAAAACGCAGTCCTAGACTTTTATATATATATAAGTGTGAGTAGTATATATATTTGTAGGATATACACCGATACACGCGTGTGGCCCAGCCCTCGATTTACGAGTTTATAAACTGATGACTGGCGGCGGCGGTTTTTCTTCTTCTATCCCTCTGCAGAGCTGGGAGGCTTATAATAATTGTGTCTCTTTACCTCACTCTCTCTCTTTCTCTCTCGCTCTCACCGCCACACGCACATGCACACTGCACTGCACACGCACTGCCTCGCGACTGCCGCGCGCGACTACGACTGGTCGACTGAGCTGCGGTTTTACCGTCTGACTCTCAGCCGCTCGGCTGCTCTCCCCTGGCACTGCTGTACTATAAACCGTGCGCAGCTTCTGCCCCCCTCTCTTTTCCCGTCTTTTCAGACTCGTGTGCGGTGTGTATACGTTCCGATGGTAGTATTAGTAAGTGTATAGATAGAGTAGAGATCAGGAGAGAGAGAGAGAGAGAGCGCCTAAAAAATGTGCGCCCCGAGCCGCGCGTCGACCGCCCGTATACTATATAACCCTGAGGGTGACAGAGTGGGGGAAGCCAGCCAAGAGAGCCAAATGACCCAGCCCCGTATGCCGAGCTGAGGCCTGAGCGCCACGTTTTATGCATGTGTGTGTACGGCACTTTCCCAGTATAGTTTTGTCTGGACGCGCCAACTTTTGCTCCTTTTTTTCCAGTTTAGTACGAGCTCGCCTTCCTTTCCCGTTGTATTGATTTCGCGAGGGTTCTCGTGAGTTTTCGCTGTACGACGATTGTTTTCAGTAGCGAAGATGTTGAAGGATGGATTTTTGAGGTTTTGGAGGATTGAGAGAGACTTGCTTCGGAGTCATTGGGTAATAAATATCAGCTGATTACAGGGTTCTTGTTTTAAATGATCTTTTAAATATGGCGGAGACCGCCCCTCCGACGCCAGTGTCGTATCGAGCGATTTCGCAGACCCCTACACGGCGATCAAAAATCGTGCCACATTAAATTTATGGTTTATTTGTCAAAAGTCATGTTACTTATTTAATAAATTATTTTGTGCTATATAAATGATGAGTTCTTATTTGAATCCATATTTAGCTCCAGTAGCTGCGGGAATAAACTAAGAGTGTGATATAGGTTTTACTATAAAAAAAGTGAAATTTTAAAAATTATAATTGATGGTAAGGTTTATTATAAAAAAAACATAAAAAAAGATTTTAAGTACAAAATGTATCTTTATACGTATCACAGGTATATGTAAAAGTAAAAGTAATATATAACATGTCGAATTAAAATTTATGGAGTGAAACCTTTTAATTTTTTATTCTTATGGATATGAATAAGTAAAATTAAGATAAAAACGCACATTTTTTTAATCATATTTATAGGTATGTTTTAACCAAATCTGATGCAAATCTAATGATTATATAAAACTAATATTATACAAAAATTGTAAAAGAAACAAATGTTATGAATGTTAGATAATGAGTGGTGATACTGTTGAACATTTTGGATATCTTATCAAATAAATTTATTTCTTATTGTCCAGCAATCCCAGATACGTACATATGCTTTAATATATATTTACATTAAATGTGATCTACACATAACAATTATCACCTTTTTCCAAATACAAAACCCTTTTGGCTAAAATCAACGTGACTTTGTGAACAATTGAAACAGTAGTACTGAGATAACCACTCATGTGAAAATATATAACTCCTTTTGGCATCAGCCATTCTCCATTACATTTACAAAGGCTCTTGAGAGCTTAATTGTACAATTCGTTTGTTCGAAGGTTTTATACAGGTAATAGAAGATAACGACAACAATTGTATAGTAAAAAATTATTGTGCATTTTTTGTGACATCATTTTTTAAATTTTAGTTCTATTCATTGCACATATATATGTCATTGCAGTCTCCTCTTTAAGCCCTAAATTCATCTATATCTTAAATAGTTTTGTTTGAAAGTAACAAGAATTTTTTAAAAAAAAGGAGTCTTATGTACAATTTTAACATAAAACTACGAAATAATAGGTTGTAATAGATATTTAGAGCCTTACACCACGTGTAAATTATTTTGTTAAAGCTAGGTACTATTAAATGAAATACTTTGGAAAAATAAGCAACAATGACAAAAGTGAGGTATAAAAACATTGATACAAAAATATGAGACTTATTGTGCACTTTTGCTAGTGCTAATAATCTTAGCTCTCTCTTGACCCTTATTTGCTCCAGAACTAAAGGATAAGATTCGTCATTTTGATACATTTTGTACCTATTACATGAATAGCTCCATAACCGGTTATAAAAATGTAGTTATGCATACAATGATTCTAGATTGGCATTCCCTTAGAAACCAAATGATGGTGTAAAAGACATCGCTTGATCTACATAAGGGACAAAAATTTATGAACCAAATTCTTCAGTATCTGGTTCTATTGGTTTGAATTCAAAAGAACCTCGTCCATCCATTTGAAGATAGTACTAAAAAATTATTATTAATGAAAAATGGTAAATTTTTGTTGAATTGCATTTTAATAAAAAAATATATACCTCGTGATGTTTCCAAAGTGACCGTCGGTGTGATACAGTGAATAATGTAATATTAGCTTTTTTACAGTAAGAATACATAGAATCTTCAACATCAACACTAACAGCACTTGTACATTCATCAAGTATAGCAAATTGAGGCTTATGATAGAATAATCTTGACATCTAAAATAAAATTTGCTGCATTAATATTCAGATTTGTCAAATTAAAATTAAATCAATTTAAAAACAAATACCGCAATTCGCTGCTTTTCTCCACCAGAAAGGACATCCATCCAGTCAGCAACAGTATCCCAACCATGACCTTCACTACCAGGTTGAGATTCTCTTTCAAGCAAATGACCTAATTGTACTAAATCGAGGTACTTTTGTAAATCTTCGTCTTTTGCATTACCTCGTCTTATCATTTCAGCACGAGTGTGTGGATAAATTACTTGATCTCTTAATGTTCCCAAAGTCATGTACGGTCTTTGTGGAATGTAAAACAGTTTACCCCGCGGTGGCTTTGTCATCACACCATCCCACAGAGGCCATAGCTAAATAATTTTAGAAATTCATTTTTAATGTAATAGTAATAAATTTGGCATAAAAACAGAAATTAAAAGCTTTTTAATTACTCACTTCACCTAAAATTCTAAAAAGCGAACTTTTTCCACAGCCATTTGGTCCACAGACTAACACATTCATACCAGATTTTACTTCGAAAGAAAGTTCTTTGACAAGTACATCACCATTCGGAGTTACAAGAGGTACACGATCAAAACGAATAATGTTGTCTTTAGCAAGTATTTTTCCTGCTCCTGGGGAGCCAATGGTATTATTTTTGGGATCTATTATCATTGTTCTCTCGTACTTATTCTCATTCAAGTCTGTCAAAACTTTCCTGATTTCAGTAACCCGTGCAGTAAATCCTGCTAATCTTGTCATTTCTCTTCCAGCAAGAACTAATCTTCCAATTGCTTCTGCTAATTTTACTAACATTCTTCCATATGTATAGTAGCATTTAAACCTATGATCTGGAGTTCCAGACAAAAGTGGATGATTCTGATTAAAGAAGGGAATACTTACAGCGTAAAATCCAACTACAGTTGCCACATCTAGAACAGAAAAATTAATGGTAATCCAAGAAAACTTGTAATTTTTTCAGAAATTTTATGCCTTACATTTTCCAATAAAATTATCTACAACACCTATGGCCACTTTGAACTCTAAAAACTTTCTTAAATGTGTTATCTAAAATTTAGTAATATAGAAATATTATTACATAATTTTGTGTGTAAAATGCTATAGATATCTTCGATTTGTATTTAAAACATACCAGTTTATGGAAACTGGCTAACAAAGTTAATTTTTCTCGTGTATTTCCTTGATAGAATGCAATTTCTTCTGAATTAGTAATTAAACGCGAATTAATGTGTCTATACTCTCCTTCAAGTCTTTGTTCTTTAATTGTCATTGTACCAATAGGTTTTCTTAAGTGAGTCAAAAAGCTACCAGCAATAACAAGATATGATAACATTATAAGTGGAGTCTGAAAAAATTATATTTTATGGTTAAATATTAATCACAATAATAAGTGTGTATGGCATAAACATAAATAACTAACTTGGCCACCAAGTGTAGAAGTAAGTCTATAAACGTAAATAAAGATATCTAATAATGGCTTAGCAATATTACTGTACAAATCTGTACAACTTTCGCAAAATTTATCCACATCTGTAGTAAGTAATTGATCAGGATTTGCAATTCTTGTATCCAGATTACTCATTTTGTAGTAAGTAAAGCCCCTGAAAAAAATAAATTTAATTATCATACCTCATTAGTGAAGATAATTTAGTCAATTAGTAATGTGATAAAGCAGTGTTTAATTTAAAATGTATTCTTTAATTTTCCAGTGCAATATCAATTATATAATATACGTATATAAATGACCTTTAATCTTCATTGTTTTAAGAACCAGACGCTGATTAAAGTGCCTTGTTGACCTTGATTGTGAAATTAATGAGCTTATATATATTCAGGAGGTCAATGTAATACTGATAGGTCAGACTCCATTGCATATTACTTTTGGGACAGAAGGATGACATTTAAACTTACTTCAAATATTGATCCATTAGAAAACGGCTTATGTTAGTCCGTAGCCTAAGTTTCATTTCCCCAAGGCTGTATTTTAAAATGTTATTCACAACAGATATCTAGAATAATGAATTGAAGATTACATTACTTCAGTTATGTAAAGATTTGCAGTAATAAGTTTTAGTATTTTAGTCAGTCTGTTTGATTTTTACAATTTAGCATAAAGCTGTTAAAAATTATCAATGACTTTTAAAATTTCATAATTAAAAATAAATGATAATTTACATAATTTTACAATTGCAATATAAACTATTAATATTAAAGCCATTTTTATTGCTTACCACAGGTAGTGTTGCCATGAACCTGAACAAACGCTTTTTAAACAAATCAGAATCCATATTTACTATTGACCTAAAATATATATTTATTTATTTACATTGCTAAAAATGTGCTAAAAATGTGCTCTGTACAAAACTTTAAACATAAAATAATCATGTTATTACTCCAAAATGATTCATGACTTACGTTTCAATAAGTGTGCCTGTATGTATAAGCCATAGGTCACAAAGGGATCTGGCGACAAGGGAAGATGCAATTAGCACAACAAATCCAGCCTCCGGTGTGATAGCACCAGGAATTCCGATTGCCAACAGTTGTCGTAGCTGTTTAAAGAACTCACCATCCACATGGGCCTTGGGACGTTTCGGTTTTTCCTACACACGCGAAAGAAAGGCATCCTCAATAAATCACAGTAACAAAACAGAAGGACAACAGCACTATAGTGTAAAACTCACATCCTTGATGACATACTGAATGTCATTATTGGCAGGCCACGGATTTCTATAGACAGGTAAAAGGGAAGAAACGAGTTACGAGTAAAAAAGTAAAAGTGCATGTGCGTATGCTCACGCCGTTATGCCAGCGTAGAGTGACTTGTAAAAATCAAGTCATCAAGTGCTGCATTATGTACAACACTCACTTGGGTTTGCTGGTGAATCGTTTCTTGCTCCTCTTTCTGCTGAGCAACCAGATGAGAGTTGCTACCGCGGCTGCCGAGGCGACGCTCTTCCTGTTGACGAGTTTGCTCAGTGTCGGGGCCATTCTGTTGCAGGCGTTTTTTTTTTTCTTTCCTCAGACGCCTCGAACTCTTTTCAAGCCTGCGGACAGCTAATGCGACTTCTATATACTTAATACTGTCGCGCGAGAGCTACTCTGTCTACAGTGCCTACTGGACACTGGTTCTGCTCGAGTGCGCCTCAATGTTCAATCGCCGCCGTGCGTCGCGCTCGAGTCGCGCGACCGAGTGATGGACGATGATTGTATATAGGGAATTCGCGAGGTGGGGGAGGGAGTCGCGAATTATAGGTATACCTACGGGATGACTTTTCATTCGCGCTTTTCAATGTGTTATAATTATGAGTGATCAGTGATGCCGAACACACCAATACTATGCTCACATTTTCACCGTAACTCACTGATAATGTGCCCTGTTATCGGCTCTGCATAGTAACATCTGCATTTTTTCTTGTCCCCCTCCACGCATTTAAAATTTATAATTATTCAATTCTTGCCTCGTTGTCCTATCTTGCACTGCATGCATAATACAAATATAAATTGCACTCGTGGTATATATGAGTTCTTTTTTCAAAAAAGACTTCCATTAATAAATTTATTAATGCCGTTTTAATCAGTGTATTAATTTATCATTTTTCGTACATTCTAAAGATTATACATTATCTAGCTATCAAATTTATTATGAAACTTATTACGTATGCGTACTGGTAATAAATTTATGTAAAAGAAAAATATAATATCAGTACCAGGTCATAGTACGTTTTTTATGAATAATCTGCATAAGTATTACATTTCAGATAAGATTTACAAAAACGAGCTATCACGTTAGAAATATAAAATGGAAGAATAACTAACTTTCAAATACATCATATAATGGGAACTTAAAGTAATTGCAGCGATATTATTATTTATCTTGCGACAAGAATATTTATGATTTTTCTAGCTGTATCAAAACTTTGTCGTATAAGTACTTTACTCAATGTTGGATTACATGTATTAAATAACCATTTACAAGAAGCGACGAATATAAAGAGCATCGTTCATTTATCCTTACATAAGTAAGTATAGTTAAATAGAAATTTGCAAATTGCCGACTCTCACTTACGAAAGATTGAATTTCGCGCCACCTTTGTGTGTAAACAAATATGAATATGATTCGCGCTTATTTACCGATAATCGATAATTAAGAAAATCATAATTAATATGCCTATGATAACCTTTTTATACATATACATAACTATAATCCCGACGACATCATGTCGTAACGTAAGTGACCAAGATATCCATCGCGTCAACAGGCGGACCGTCCGTCTCTAAACCTTTTCATTCTGTCCTCTTTCAATTCCGGTTAAATCTACCTATATACATAGAAAGCGCAAAATCTATCTTGAGTCGAACCTTGAAGATTGCGACGCAGCTGCTGACGGTAATTTTAGTACTGTTTTTCAAAATTTCGCATCATCCATTGCAAATTGCGACGAAAGTTCGTCGCCTAATCTTCCAAAGGTAAAGTTAAGCTTTTTTTCCTTCAACTAAATCAATCACAACAATGCGTACATACGTCAATTGCTGAGATTATTATTTTCGCAAAGTTTTCACCAATGAAATTGCATGTTCTGAGTCACGCAGCGTAATATAACGCATTTACAGTGGCGGAGAAAATAAGGTAAAATTGAGACTGTACTGCTGTCGACTTTGCCTTCAAGCTTGAAGGCCTTCTTCTGGGGTCCGAGCTTAGCCCGCTGGGCGCTCGCGGCTCCGGAGCGCGGAGAAATGTCGATTAGAACGGCAGCCCAACGTCTGGTACACAATGGTTGGCTTCTCCTGCGCTCCTGCAGAAACCCGGAGCATTACTTCAATCCAAGAGCCCACTTTAACAAAATACACGTTGTACGAGTAGGCAAGTCTGAACAATTTATTTTAAACTATCTGCTCTCCTGAGTTTATCGTCTAACGGTTTTTACTAAAATGATAATTGCTTGATAGGCGAGTCCCAGGGCCATGTACCTAAAGGTACTGGCGATGCATCATCAGCTCAGAGTCACCTTGGCTTCCTGGGAGCTCAAGCACGGCGTCTGTTTGTTGATAATATCTTAAAGAGAGTAACAAATACACTAGCTGCTGATTTAAGACGACGTGCTGCAAGCCGATTGCTATTTAGTGGGGATTCTGCACCTTTCTTTGCTTTGGTAGGAATTTCATTGGCGTCTGGTACAGGAATTTTAACAAAAGAAGATGAACTCGAGGGTGTCTGCTGGGAAATCAGGGTAACTTTTGATTAAAATCTTTTGTACACTTATTATTTTGTATGACTCATGTATAGGAGTAATATATCAATGAATTTTTAGGAAGCTGTAATAAAATTGCGATGGAACAAACCACAAAATGATAAAAATTATGAAACCACTTTGCCAGACAACGATCCAATTGGCTTAAAAAATTTTGTAGTAGGACCACCAATAGCGAAAGGTTGTTCTGCAGTAGTATATGCTGCTCGTCCCAAAAGCAGCGATGAAATTCAGAATAATGATGAATTAACTGTAGATAAAAGCAATGATGTATCTTCCTTCCCATTAGCAATCAAAATGATGTTTAACTATGATGCAGAGTCTAATGCAACTGCAATTTTAAGAGCAATGTTTAAGGAAACTGTACCAGCTAGGAAACATTATAAAAATGAAGAACTATCTAATTGGGAACAACGAATGGCAGATAACAAACGAACTTTACCTCCTCATGCGAACATTGTAGCTATGTATTCCGTCTTTGCTGATAGAGTTCCTTTTTTGCCTGGTTCAACAAAAATGTATCCAGATGCTCTACCAGCCAGACTAAATCCAGAAGGATCAGGAAGAAATATGAGTTTATTTTTACTAATGAAAAGGTTTGACTTTTTTTTTATTTATTGCTATTTCTTTTTAAACATTATAATAAACTTCTACCATTTTATTTTAGGTATGACATCACTTTGAAGCAATATTTAACTGAACATCAACTTAGCATTCGAGAATCAATCCTATTATTTGCCCAGCTGTTAGAGGGAGTCGCTCATATGAATTCTCATGGTATTGCGCATAGGTAAAAAAAAATTACATTAGTAATGAATTTTTTAAATAAATCAATTTTACAAATTACTTTCTATTTAGGGATCTTAAAGCTGATAATATACTGCTTGATATTTCGGAAGAATCTGATAATTGTCCTACATTGGTGATAACAGATTTTGGATGCTGTTTGGCAGACAAAAATCATGGTCTCTATGTACCATATAACTCACATGATATTGATAAAGGTGGGAATGCTACACTTATGGCTCCTGAAATTGTCACAGCAGAACCAGGTCCCTTTACTAGGCTTAATTATACCAAATCAGATCTCTGGACTATTGGTACTATTGCTTACGAAATTTTCGGTCTGAACAATCCTTTTTATGCAAACAATAAAGAAAAAGCTTTATTGAAAAATTATGATTATAAAGAGGAAGATCTTCCACTGCTACCGGAAACAGTTCCACTGATAATTTCAGCGCTCATAAAAAATCTATTATCGCGCAGTACTTATAAGGTATGTACATATTCTCGAAAGACCATAATATATTTAATAAAATAATGTATTATTAATTAATCTATCAAAAAATTTTAGCGCCATAGTGTCGATATGGCAGCGACAATCATGCAATTATATTTGTGGGCACCTAGCTCTTGGCTTCAGAAGGACAATGAAATTCCATCTAGTAGTGAGGTGAGTTTTAAATTTATAATTTTACATAATGTTTTACTTCAATTATTTTAATCATAATTTTTTCTTACAGATTTTACAATGGCTTTTGTGTTTAACAACAAAAGTATTATGTGAAGGTCGAAATGAATCTGTGGAAGAATATAACAGTATGACTAATCTAAAGCATCAAACACCTCGGAAACTTAGTTATCAACGTTCCTTATCAACTCGATCCTGCGGTCGGCGTACAATGCCCGAATATCAGTTAATCGCATGCTTTCTAGGAAGAGTAAGTTTGATAAATATTCGAGAAGGTTTTAAGTGGATTCAGAAACATCTTTAAATTATCAAGAAAAATATGTTTTTGAAATTATTTATTTATTTTTAAAGGAATTTCAAATTTAATATATTTATATTTATATTTTCAAAATTGTCGCCAAATCTCAAATATGTCAATCAACGTTCAACCTTAAGTTTAAGGTTTTTCCAAAGTTTATTTTTGATACTTATGGAAACACAAAAGAGATTAAAATTTCGATTCATCGCTTATTATGTTTTTTAATGTTCAGATAAAATGTGTATCGTAATGGATGGATATGTATTTGAATTGAAATATGCTCTTTTGTGATTCAAGTGCCTTGAGTCTTTAGTATAACATCTGTGAATAAATTTATTTTGAAACTGTTTAATTTATTCAATTTTATATTTTATCTAATTGAACAGTTTAAGATTTACTGGTCAAATAAAATAATCATTGGTAAAAAAAAATATTTTAAAAATTTCACGCTATAATACTTTGCATGGTATTGCTGAAGTTTCTGTGACTTCACATTTAGCACTTCAAATCGAAAATATCGATGCTTATTCATCTGTAATGATGTAAATACGATATTAACCATTAACGTTAAATTTATGTAAGAATTTATATGTAATAAATATTGCAAAAGAATAACGCATGTAAATAGATTAAATAAAAAAACATTAGTAATAATTAGTCTTTTCGCTGTTTTTTTTTCTTTTTATCATCAACCGTTGATGGTTTATGACAATATTGCATTTTCATCTTCATCTCATCTAAATCAAGTTTTTTAACATTAGCAAGATCCTCAAGAAATTGAAGAAATTGTTGATAATTGATTGCTCTTTTGCGAAATTTAAAAAAACATAGTCCGGTATCGGTCGTAGTCATTGTCTGCATGTCTAATACACGAGCTTTCTTGAGCCAGTCGTTACATTGTGACAATGGTATTAATTCGACGCCCATTGCATTTGAAGTCAGATCCATCATGCAGAAAGCTGCAATGTTCAAACTTAAAATGTAAATGAAACATTGTCACGTTCTTGCAATGAAAATTTTACCTTTAAACATATCATCTAACGGTTTTTCTGAATAGGACGATTCCCTTTTCTTTTTTTCAAATTCGTCCATCCTTTATACCCTTTGAAATAAATGTATATTTGCTTAGTTGCTACTGTTGCTAGGTTGGTGTTTACTCAATGACGTGAAACCCTGTTTATAGTTTTGATATTTACATTTACGATTTTGTCTAAAAACGAATATTATAGTAAAATGGAAAAACATAACATTGAAGTTGATAATTATGGATGCCTAACTATTGCAACACCACAGTCGTATAAAACCGATTCAATTTTCAAAGAGTTAGACAATCCTTTCTCTTTCTTTCATTCATGTCTTGTTCTCGGAGCTTGCGGAGCACAAAATAATGGATCTAAATTCAAAATGAATGATATATTTTTCGCTTGCAACACCAAAAAAAATAAGGATGGCACTTGCACTTTAATTTTGAATGGCAAAATTCTGGTTTTGAATCCAAAAATAAGGTTAAATAAAAATTCAATAATTAAATTACAAAATATTGATTATGAAAAAAAATTTCATTTATATAAAATATATTTAGGCGACGTTTTCAAAATTGGGATGTTCCTTATTTATCAATCTACTTGGTAAAACATAAAAATATAACGAAATTAGAATTACCGAATAATAATATTGGCTCCGCCGCCTTTATGAATTTAATTGATTACATAATTGTAAGTGCAATTTGTAGCATCAATATAGCGTTCTCTTTTATTTTGTTTAAAAAATAATTTTTTTAGAAACACAAACATATTTTAGAACTTGATTTGCGTAATAATCGAGTAGGACGACCGGGGATTAATTATATGTACTCTCTAGCAAGCAAATTAGAACTCCAAGTCCTTCGACTGAGAGGAAACAAGATTGGAACTAGAGTATATTACAAAACTAAATACTCTACCATGCTAATGCTACTATATTTTTTTTTAAATTGTAATGTTTTTAATAAATGCATCACTTATTTAGAAAATGAAAAAAGTAGCTTTGACGCTCATGAAAAACCCTTTCATTCAACATCTCGACGTCGCTGATAACCCCCACACTGAAGGAAGTGTGATTTATTTTACGGTAGTATTGAGATCAACTCAAAAATACTATAATAATACTTTGAAAATTTTGGACCTTAGTCGACCGATTCCTCGGTGCAAGTACTATAAATTCGACAGTACACATATTGCCTGGGCTATTGGATCCATGCTACAAGTAAGACTTGTACACTTTTCAATAGTTGATTTATATATTCAGTAATGAAGCACCATACAGTTTTTATTAATAGTACAATGAATCTTTGGAAGAGCTTCATTTACAAAAATTTAATTTCGACTGCCACGACGTAGAAGAAATACTTAAAAATGCCAAACACAATAAAACTTTAAAATGCCTAGATTTAAATTGTAACAATATTGGCGATCATGGAGCAGAACAATTTTCAAAGTGGCTAGAGACACGTCCATCTCTTCAACATTTATTATTAGGACATAATATTATTTCTAATCATGGCATAAGGTAATAAACATTTTTGACGTTTATAATTGATCGATTATGATTCGATACTTTTAGATCATTCAGTAGAGGAATCCCTTTTTCTAAATTATTAACGCTTGATGTAAGTTACAACCGCTTTGACGATGACGGTGGGGTTGAACTTTTCAATACGCTAAAAAAGACACCGTTAATGGAAAAAATTCGAATTTTCGGCAATAATATTGGGCATCCTACTGCTAAAGTAAGACAAAAAAAAATATTATGTGTGCATCTTACATTTTCTTTTATAAATTTTAGATAGTTGATAGGATGCTGTTATCACGTGTATTAGATCAAGAAAATATTGATGTAAGACCATATGAAGTTGATAAGACTTTCTACTTTGCTTATTATGGACCAAAAATTGTTAAGTGTGATATTTAGAATGAAATAAACCATATTTTTAGTAAAAAACTTATTTAATGATTACATATAAGTTTAATCCATTATAATATACATATATATAAAAATAATTTAATTTACAATTTATAATATTGAGAAATATATATTGATCTAATTTTTTCTATGCAGTATACTATACTTACTGATGCATGGAATATAAAAAGCTTATATTAACTTCTGATATGTTAACAATTTTTAAACTTTTGGAAAGTCAACTGTAATTTTTTTTGAGTCATAACTCACAAAAGGCAGCAAGGACGATTGCACTTTCTAAACGCTTGTCATTAGTTTAAGTTATAATTCGATTTTGTCGCAATTATTTACGAAATCAAAAGCACTCTCATAACTAAGAATCTCTTTTCTCAGGTCTTTCATTTTTTGTATCGCAGCCTTATGAATTCTTGTGGTTTTCTTTTTATACCTCGCTTGAGTAATCATTTTATCAAGTGTGTAATCCAGCCATAAAACGTTTGTATATGGATTAAACTGCTGCCAGTCATTACTACAAATATTAAAATAATTAATAAAATGAAAATAATGGATTAATTTGAATTTGTTTATTTAAACTTACTTGACTTTATCCTTCATCATTCTATAAATATCAAATTGATATTCTCCTTGGGCTGTAAAAAGTGTAGGATCAGCTGCCAAATCATTAAAAATTTTGCATCCTTGATATGATAGCCTAGATAATGTAAAATCGATAACTGATACCTACAAAACATATTTCATATAGATATTTTAGCATTAATAAAAGAATAGTAACTTTTTATATATTCATATGTTATTTTGACATACTGCAACTCCTTTTGTAGCAAGTGAAATCTGCTTGTTGTCCAATTTATAATTTGTGATTGCATCGTCAGTTTTAGATATTAAAATATTACCCCAATGTAAATCTCTATGTTCAAATTCAAGAGATTGTTCAGCAACAGCCAAAGTGAATGCAGTCTGCAATGATTTACAAATTATATCATTATATTTTTTCTATTAATTACTAATTTAAACTTAAAATTACGAAGTTTAAATACCTGAACAAATATAGAAAAAGATTCTGATGCATTTTTAAAGACATAAGCTTCAAGATCTTGTCCACCATGAACGAGATCAAGTATTATATACAACTGTTTGTCATCAAACATTGATGGGCAGTCATTTTCTGACTTATTTTGGAGATCATATATTTTCCATAGATCAATTAATGTGTCAGGATATCTGCCTATAACACACATGATTCTGTTTACTCCCACAAAACCACTAGTATTATAATCCTTTTTAAAACTCAATTTATGCAATTCTCTGAAAAAAATTTTTTTATTAGATTGTAGATATTTAAGTGGTATTTTATATTACTTTCCCTATTATATATTTTATAACTCATACTCAGATATAATGATTTCAGAGAGAATTTCATGAAATTTCTTCTGTGGCTCACAATTCACTAACTGATCTCCTTCAATCGGTATTATTTTAATAACTGATTTTTTGTCATCCTTTGCATACATGAAAACTTCTCCATAAACTCCTTCACCGATTTTACGGCAGTGTTCGATGTATCTAAAATAAATTAAAAAATATATTAAAATAAATAAGCAATCTATAACTTACTAAGAAAAATAGAAAATAAAAAATTGGTATTCTTACTCGTCAGGAAAACATTCGTTAAATCGAACGTAATTTGTTTGTTTACACCGTTTTAAAATTATATCTCTGGCTGATTTTATGAGATCGTCTTCAGTTTCTATTAGAGTATCGCTACAAATACCTGAAAATACATTAAAAAATTAAAATATACAAAAAAGAGCATTTTTAGTTTTCTCCTATACTGATGAATACATACTCAGGGAAGTTTTTTTTCTGATCGATGTATTCCTTGTTCTATTAGATATGGAACTACTTCTCTGAGAATACATAAAATCATCGGTAAGAGTTGATTTTTTACCACTTGGTATAATGCGCACCGAAAAACGGTGTGAAGATCGCGGTCTGGACGCGATTGAAGAAACTCTATTTGATTCTCTTTCAAGTGCATTTGAATTAGTCGAAGAACGTGACAGTCGTTTCTTTTCATCATATTCATTTATCGTGTTATACTGTAGAAGTGCTAAAGTTTAAGAAAAAAGTTTCACTCGACGGTTCTTACAAAGACTAGCACATTTCTCTTTTCTAACGAAGACTAACACTTTATAATATTTCGGCACGAAGACTAGTATGATTCACATTTCGTCGCGAAGACTAGCACGATTCGTATTTCCCCGCGAAGACTAACATGATTCGCAATTTCGCCGCGAAGACTAGCATGATTCGTATTTCGTCGCGAAGACCAGCTCGATTCAATTTTGATTTAAATGTAGCATAAGAATGATAAGTTAATTATTTAATTATTAGACCATTACTTTTTGTTCATAAAAAACGCACTGAAATCATTAATTCGTAATTATTTAATTAGTAATTATTATTATTACATTAAATGAAAATAATTGATAAAAAAATTGTTATTGTTAATTCAATAGATCTTTTTGAAAAAATATGAAAATATATAAACCCCTTTATGTAAATAATATTTTAAATTTTATTTTTAATTATTTATATGATGTTTGCATACA
>UELV01079855.1:0-34098 GCA_900490015.1 Megastigmus stigmatizans | reverse complement strand
ATATATATGTATATTATACGTATATATAATTGTATTTTATACTACATTCACACATATATATACTTTCCCATCGTCTTTTAAATAGTCTCTGAGTAACAAAAAAATTGGACGAAGCCAATTTCCATTTTTTTAGCGTATGCCTTTAGAATTCAAGAAAAGTTTTGATAGACTAATCGACTCCTTGCTAACTTAAGTAATAATATTTCGAGTATATGATGTGTATATCGCATTTTCAAAACAAATTTAAATTATTTTTCTGTTTTAAAAAAGTAGGATCTGGCGCATAAATTTTGCTTATGTTACAAATGATTTTAATAGTCAAGCTTATCAAAAGGTTTTCTTTTTATCAATAATTTAAAAAATTGAATCTATAAAGTAGTCTAGTGAGTTTAACTAGGATACTTCGAAAATGGTGTAAACCTAAAAAATATAAAGAATGAAATATAGTATTAAATTTATGAAATGATATTGTATAAACATATTTATGAGCAATATCTTAATTAAGAGTTCCATGAATAACGTAACATTTTTAAATTAAGTTGACCCTTTAGCGCCCAACTATTTACTTACTTTTTCCTATACGCCCAAAAAAAGATTTAAAAAATGTCCTAAAAATGATCTAGAAATGATTATCATCCCTCATTTCGATCGTCATAAACTATCAGTCACTTTTTTTAGAATATATTTGAAATTCTTTCTATGTTGGGGCGGTAAAGGATTATAGACAATATCAAAATTATTTTGCATAATCTATCATTTTCAAACAAGATTTACAACATTATGATTTCTCGTAAAGGTTCTTCAACAATTCTATTTAATATTTTTCAAGATATTTATAAAAACTTATTTAAATAAATTATTTGTATGCATCTGACTATGCATATCAAATAATACTTATTTTTAAGTTTTTGATTAATACTAATTTTGACTTTTTTATTAATAGCTTTCAAAATATTAAATAAAACACGAATAAAATCTACTAAAGTTATTATCATTAACTATATTTGTATGTAAAAAATTCAGTAAAAAATTTAGATAGGTATTGTTTAAAAACGATAGATTAACCCCAATATAAATAACCCTAAACCTTCCCCTGCTTATTTTCTTCAAACTAATTTAAAAAGTATTAAGTTTTCAGAACCTTGTTTTAACCATGCGATATAATATACAAATACACTTTCTCCCATTTACATATTATTATTAAAGTAATGCAAAGTGGAGCAATTACGAAACGATCATTTAAAAATTTGTTCATTTTGTATCTTCTATCTTAAGCAATTTTAGTCTTGGTAAATTCAGGAAGCCTCTGCCGACTCCTTTTCGAAGCACCAGGTCTCGATACATCTTTAAAAATAAAACAAACGAACGTCGCTCACTATATACTATTTTTATTCTTGCAAATTGCGCCGTTCGTTTCGTTCGGATTTTCAAAGGTTTTCCTTTTCCGTTTTCTACCACAGCCGTATATTGTGCACTCGAGCAAATTAAATTAACTAGCCGAACCTCATGTACATTTTTCATGATTTACAATTAACAATACTTGAGTTCTCACAATGTAGCAAGATTTATGTCAGCATACACCATTGCTTATTTAATCCAGAGATCGAATCAGTGAAATTATGATTATTAATTAATTTTTTCATAGTATTTTAAGTTTCTTGGTATAAAATATATTTCATTGTTCACGTGCTCGAATGATATTTGATTTTGAGATTTCATAATATTATATTTAGTTTGTCTTAAAACAACATCGCTTTTCATAAATTTAGTAATCTTAAGTACAATATTTTTAACAGCAAAAATAAAATACAATCATAACAAAAGCTATACTTTTATATTATTATAATATTTAATACTATTTAAGAGTTTTATTTTTTATCAGTTGTCGATGTTACTTAAGCCATTGTTTAAATCATAGGAATTGATTATTAATATACGAATGACGATCATTATCACTATTAACAACGATACAATAATCAAATATAAATTATAATTTGTATTTGCTAAACAATCGATTAGGTTCACACAATATTCATTTAATCTTACTCTCTCTCTTTCAAATAAGTTGTCTTTGAGGTTTTATCTTTCTTTTTAACGAGCATACAGTAGTTTTAGAAATAAATAATATATGTTTAATTTAACTATACGTACACTAAAAAAATTAAAGTTAAAGTATATAAAATTTTATAAAAAGCATTTCAATGTAATAAATAATTAAGTCAGTGTAATCAAAAATATAATTATCTATATCAAAATGAAATTATAAGCTCTAGAAAAACGAATTCTTCAGCATTTACATTAGCGTTCGACTTTACAAAATTAAAAAACCCTTATTATTCATCAACCTGTACTTCATACATTCGTCTTTAATAGATTTAAGAACATACATAATGATTTATAAGTTACCTTCTTATGTAACTCTCTCATTAAGTAATTATTTCATTTTTTAAATAGTTATAAGAATTAAATTATAGAATCATATTTTGCAAGTATTTTTTATTTTCGCTCCTTTGAACAAGTAAAGCTCATGGAAAGTTCACTATCGATTTTTTTAATTTGTACAATTTCTCTATTCAAATTATAAATAGTAAATAAGAAACAGGATCAAACGAAATATCAATAATCATTTCTTATTACACTATGCACAAACTTTTACAAAAATATTATTTTTTTTTAATTTTTCTGCAGCTACATTTTCATAGCCATATAAAGTGATGCATCCAATACTGCTTGTTTCAGTTAAACTTATTATTTAACAATGAACTAGCGCAAAAGTTAAGCGCATCAGTGAAATAAATTAATTTAACAAGTCTACTAGAGTCTAATAAATTTAAGTAAGAAAAAAATATAATCGTCGCTGGAACTTTCCGCGAACTCTTTAAGTGAAAAATGTCACTTTTTCTCGAGTAAGTTATCGACATCATCAAAACGACTAGAATTATATCATTGACACTTTGTCTAAAATAATTCACTCCCAAGTTCGAAATTACTAACATCTTTCGTAAATTCTGTGGAGTAAAGTGGTACATTAATAAGAGCAAAAACACTCTTGATCGAAGAGTATCTATTCTGTTGCGAGCCGAACTATTTTCCTTATGCTGATGGAAAACTTTCATGACAGAATGAGAAACCACTTAAACTCGGATTGACGATAATTTCAAATTCACGTTATCATAGATTCTAATAATCTAAAGAGCACTTTCGCTCTGAACGCACTTCCGGTTCTCCCATTTCTCTAGAATCGGGAAGCTACTTACTGGTGGCCACGGTTGTGGTCGTCAATCCATAGATGTGAGCAATGCGATGAAAGAGAGTCGACAATCTTTGCTTGAGGACCGGCTCGAGCGCGTGTCGTGTCAAAATCCGTACGCCGCCCACCAAAACCGGAAGTAGCGGCGCCAATCTCTCGTCCTGCAAAGAACGCCGGGACACGTTTACTTTTTTGACATGTATATCTCGTTCTTTGGTCGAGATATCAATAAATTGATCTCATATCGAATTGAACAAGCGCCACCGGTGTGCAAAGCAAGTAGACCGAGATTAGACGCAAGTGTTTCCTGTTTAGTGGAAAGTTGTTATGCTTTTGTTTCATTGTTCCCATTTTGGTGACACATATATCGAAATGTCTCGTGATGAATTACTATGTAGATAAAGACTGATGAAAAGTCAGGCTAGTCTAATTGAAAACATTGATGGAACCCAGGCACATCGAATTATATTAATGAATTATTCAAACCCTTTGTACGGTGCAATATTTAATTAATAATAAATTAATCGAATATAAACTCATAGAAACCTAATAAAAGTAATATCCTTTGTAAGAATCAGTTAAAAATTCGAAAATATTAATTTTTGTAATCTTAAGTAATTAATGAAAAAGGGGTTGATTACAGGAGTTTCTAGCCGAGAACTGGCGATTTTACCATACGATTTTATCTATGAAATATATACTGAACAATCCTATTTGAAATAATGCAACGCGATTTACAGTGAAAATACAGGTAAACTTATAATGCTTTGCACAAAATAGATATTTTTTTTATAGAAAATTGAATCCAAAATTCATAATAACTTTATATCAAAAGTAAATAGCGTTTCAGCAATTTCGTCATATATGATAAAAAAAAATAAGATCTCACCGTAAGAGCAAGTGCGAACTCCAAAGAAGCCCCGATCGTCTCAGCCCAAGCCTTTCTATGCGTCTCGCTGTCCTTGTTCCCCTCCTTTCCCATCTGTCCGTCATCGTCTATGCTATTCATACACCGGTTCGCTATCAGCATCTTCTCGTTCTCGTCCTGCAAGAAGGGATTCGTGCGGAAACCACGCTTACTTCTTTCGTACTCCTCGAGCAGAGCCTCTACATTGTCTAACGGCTGTTTGCTGTCCGATTTCTGGCTTTCTACATCGTTAGGCAAAATGTCTTCCGGATCCTTTTCGGGAAGACGCTGCTTCGTTGCCACCACCTCTGACAGCTGACGTGTAAAGTTGCGAGATTTTCGCAATTCCATCATGGACTTGGAGCGGAAGTAGAGGCTTTGCCTTTCGGACGCGTTCGAGTCAGATTCTCCTTTGTGGATGAACTTCAAGTTGTACCTGTTATTTTGGAGTAAGCCATGGTATTTATGAAATTTTTATTTAAGCATTCAGAATAAATTTTTAATATTGATTATTATGTGATTCATGAGAGGGAGACAAAGCCCCATGCTTAAAAAAGCTTTAACGATATTGATATGATATTAAGTAACCGTATAGAGTGTCAAGTTGAGCGGAAACACTAAACAGTGACATAAAATACGTGAATGGTATTAACTTGCATATTAATTTAGTGTAGCAAAACTATATCACCATCATGAGATTATTTATATCAGCCTAATATCGTGTAAATCTCTTACCTTCTAGATAAGAGACAATCGTCACTATGCCTCATTCTCTCCTTGGGATATTCAGGCTCTTCGTCAGCCTCATTAAGCGTATCCGATGTCTCGGTATCAGGCGTATAAGCCTTCAAATCCCTGAAGGTACTCTTCGGTCTGAAGCCTCGCCTCTCCTCAGCCAACAGCTCTGGAGTATAGGTAACGAAGTCATTGGACGACTCGACCAGATCCTCACTGGTTGCGCCTCCAGAACGATCGAGATACATAGTTCGCGAATTGCTGGATCCCAAACGGGAAACGGGACGTGAATCGTCCGTTTCTGGCTCCGATTGCGGACCTGAATCCGTGGAATATTCCATCGCGAGGTCGGACAGTCGGAACTGTCTATCGTTCTCCTCCTCGTCCTCGTCGACGACGTTAACTCCAAGATCCTTTAGCGCACTCTCGTCAAAGTTCGGATTGCTGTCGTCTTCCTGGTAGTCATCCTCGGAATTCGGAGTGACACTGTATACCACGCGGTTGTTCTCGTTCACGCTCTCTTCGCCTGAATCTGTAAGTTATAGGTTTCATTTCAACTCGACCAATTAATGGAGATGTGCTATAGACGGAAAGATTTCTAGCTTACCAGTTCTTGCATTTAACGAAATATATAAAGGTATATATAGAGATTAATTTTTGGAAAAAATTCTCTGTTACCATCTCGGTAATGATGTAAATATTACTTGGTTCAAGTTTTATGAAATTCCATCCACGATTCACAGAGATTTTTGCCGTCGAAAATTTCGCTCGTAATTCACTGCGACAAAAATCTCTGCGAGTTGAGGATGAAATTTCATGAAACTGGAACCAAGTAATGTTTACATCATTACCGAGGTGATGGAAGAGTAATTTCCAAAAATTAATCTCTATCTTTAACATACCCTTAATATCTGAATCAGGCAACGATTAATATAAATGTTATGCTTTTTTAGTAAATACTAAATATTGCCATTCATAATATTATCAAGGTTTTCAGCTCGACTCCGATATCGGGCGTTCTTCGATTGAGGCAACGATATTTCGTTAAATGCCAGAACCGGTAAGGTAGGAATCTTTCCAACTATAACACATCCTGTTAAGAATCCAAGTTTCATGTTGTACATTGAGAGAAGTAAATGTTACATCCAAATACCCTTTATTTGATGGCAATTTACCGGCTGGAAGGTTAGACCAAAGAAAGTTAATATACCATTTTTGACTGAACTGCGTTAGAAGTTGAGTCTTAATATACCATCCATCTTTGACTGAACTATGTTAGTAATTGAGTGACATAAATAATCAAAAAAAGGTCAATTAAACGTTTACTTCTCTCGGTGTATTATCGTTTTAACTCTTGAGACAGTATTATTTTTGATCATACATTGATGAATAATGACAATTCAATATTTTGATTGGCCCAGACATCTACGAGACGTACGTGTTTTTTTACTTATCTCTCAAAATTATAATCGAATACGCACAGGTGCAATGTTTGTAAATCATCTAGTGATAATTTTAATACATAAACAGACTGTTTCACTTTTACGTATACTAATGAGGCAAGAGTTTAAAATCGTTAAATTTTAATGTATATATAAATTTTAACATATAAAGTTGTTATTAACAACGACTATATTAATTGTCGTACTCGCGATAGGAACTATTTTTCAATGTTTCAAATAGTACAAAATAACATACATAAAAATAGTATCTAATATTATTATAGTATAAGAATATTATAGTATAAGAAAATCTTTAGAATTATTATAGTATAAGAATTATTATAGTATAAGAATAGTATAGTATAAGAAAATCTCACCAACAATCACGGTGTACTCGTCGGGCTGCGACACCAACAAAAAGAACTTTCTCTCCGCAATGGAGTCCACCTTCGTATACCTTCCATCCCTATCCAATACAATGTCCACATAAGTCCCGCAGAGCTCGTCGAAACTGGTCTGCAGTAAATTTAGATACTTCAAGAGATTCCTGTGCCTCGTTTCCGTCCGTCCAGTACCATTTAGAATCACTCTGACCGTTTCAAAATCAGCCCCACTTCTGGTAACTTCGCGCAGACACAATTCGAAAAGGGTGAAAATCTTGATGGTCCAGGCTGTGCTTGCCTGGTGGTACAAATTAGCCGGACGCTGCAGGTTAGCGACCTTCTGGAGGAGAAACTTGAGACCGGGTCGGGAATCGAGTTTGAGAGCAGCCGCGTACGATAGGTCTAGAGCTGAGAGAAAAGTGTCTACGTGACGCGGCTCCAGGTGAGAAAGAAAACCGATGGATGCGTGCGACTTCGGTGAGGAGATCGTAGGACTCATCAGGACGCTCGAGAGACTGAAATTTTATAATTACCGTTTACCCACGAATTTCCTTCATTTTATACTGCTGCAAAATGTTGCATTATTATAGACTATGTAATACATAGCTCTCTAGCTTTTTTTTGTAATTTTCACCAAAAAATTTAATATCCTGAAATCGTCAAATAGTAATTAATTTAGATAACATGAGGGAAGACAACTTAAAGCATCTCTGAGATGTATGCATATGTAAACAAGTTACTATAGATTATCTCAATGAGAGTTTGAGAGATTGATCGATCTTGTTGAAATTTACTGGGATAATAGAAAGCTTACAGTATCATAATTGAGTGATATTTACTACTTAGTATCTGAATGCCAGGATAAACGAAGTATAAAGCATAAAATCGATTTTCGGCGATAGTTCGAAAAGCATCAATATTTCAATAAGGGGCAAAAAACATGATAGAACTAAGGAAATTGCCTATTTTTGTAATGAAAATCAGTTTGTAGGAATAACTTTTTTAAATTCAACAAAAATATTTTATTTTTCTTATATTGTTGAAAACTGATTTATATAATTTGTTGTACTGCGAAACAAAAGAATCATTTTTAACTTCACAATAATAAGATTAATTTAAACAAAGAAATGAAGATATGTAATATTAATTTAATGATAAATGCAGGTAATATGGTCATTGATAAAATGATTATTTTTCCACTATTTATGAGCAATTTAGATTAACATGAGAAAAATCGTTACCAAATATCAGCACCTGCAAACACTTGAAACATAATTACATAGATAAGTTTAAGGCTTCATTGAACTATTCGACAAATCATACGATGGTTAATCAAATATGCAATATTACAGTATTCTTACGTGTTTCCACTTTATAAACTGTAATTTATAAATAAATTTCAAACCATTTTTTATTTATTTATTAAACTTCTAATAATGATATAAGTTAATCAACTGAATTATTACTTTAAATTTCCTACACAGGATAATCTGAAGTAAAAGACTAAATTAAATTGAAATTAAATTAATACTCGGCTAACTTATTAATTAAATTCTGTATGGCTAATTTGTATTGTTATTAACGCATAATCGATTTTTTTACCCTATACAATAGAATTATTTTTATTAGAATAAAAAAATACTTTTGGATTAAAAATAATTATTTCATGTTATTTATTAACAACTCTAATCTCTTTCATATCCGGTAGCCATTAAAATGGAAAAATATAATTTGTTTTTTTGTAGAATTACGAAAAAAAAACATAAATTTTTATACTGTATACGTATGGATTAGATTAAACTAGACTCTTACATAATATACTCCTACACATACAATAATTTAAAACAAATTAAAAAATTATTTTATTGTAAAAATTATCTTACTAATGACCATCAATCATAGTAGAATAGTTTTAAGCATGTTTCCTTTCCGGCAAAAAATTCAAGTTTGAAAGGGATAAATTAAACCTGCATTAAGTAAACAAACATAAAAGTACTCCAAAAATTCCAGTTCCTTTATTCGAATTTCTCAACTCATTTACACACCTGCATTGCTTAACCGTACGATCTGAGGATGTATCCGCATTTAACGAAGATCGATGATTTTATTGCAGCTATATGAGCCAAGATATCCAAATTAGAACAAGATCTGTCGAATTACCGATAAAGGGATAAAGATATGATCGATAACTTTGGCATCTGTCCATCAGAACCCGGGTTGGAAAAGAAAAAAAGTATCCACAATACTGTACAAATGTACAAATGAGGAACAATGAATATACAAAAGATCTGATCAGATTGATCTAGATCGCGCGATACCCAAATCAAAGATCTTATCGGTCCCGCTACTCAAACGCTAGCTATTCCACACGTGTTACAATAAATAGCCAACGCTCGGAACGGAGGATCAGTGTATACGTTCCAGTCATAGAGATGGCCAAGTCGTTAGTTTTCGCGGGTGTGCTCGCGCTTCTCGTGGCTAATGCCGTGGCAGAGGTGGACTCGGATGTGTCCAAGATATTTAATGCCGCGTTACCCAACTCCGACTTCTGGGCGAACTTGAATTTCACTAATTTCGAGGTGGCAGCGCGTGCCGATCATCCGCACTCGCATCTCAATGTTGTGAGTCACACGATTACTCATATATTCGAGAATGAATTTTGTACTCTATAATAGCAGTTTCAATATTTCTTCAGTTTCTATGACTCGGACTCTGATAGAAATAAAATTAGGTTTGATTAAAATTCGTTATAAGACTGTGATATTATATTGATCAGCTTTAGTGTGCAATCACAAAATTACACTACCCTCCATCTACCTAATTAAAAATATATTAAAATTGTTTGTCATTATTGGTACTAACGAAATGTAATTATTGTAGCTTCAGCTAATCTCTTATTATGAGTACACTGGCGAAAAACATAGCGTCCTGACAGACGATGGCTACATTATTGAGCTGCACAGGATCACTGGCAATAAGAAGAATCCAAGCCCTAAAGGCAAACCTGTAGTGTTTCTTCAGCACGGGCTTCTTTGCAGCTCTATGGATTGGGTTATCACTGGGCCAGGAAGGGGTTTAGGTATTTATATACTAAACAATTATAAATTATGGTTATACGCGAAATGCTGGTGATTAACGCAAAAGTAAATGTTTTTTTTTTTCAGCTTTTATACTGGCGGATGCTGGTTACGACGTTTGGATGGGCAATGCCAGAGGTAATAGGTACTCTCGCAAGCACAAAGACTGGGAAATTGAAGAAGCGAAGTACTGGGAGTTTAGGTGTGTATATCTATTGAACAGATTTAATGGCCTTTTTACACTTAAGTTTTTTATGTTTTCATCTATCGATCAAACTCTACTCGCCCTTCCATTGAATTATTTGAATATTATTCTGTTAAATATCAAATCAAAACTTAATTAAAGATTCTTATCAATAAATATAATAGCTATCGGGCATTTGATAAAGAAAAATACGTTTTATAGTTGGCATCAAATAGGTGCCTATGATTTACCAGCAATGATCGATTACGTTTTGAAACACAACGGAAACAAGAAGCTAACCTACGTCGGGCACAGTCAAGGATCCACCACATTTTTTGTAATGCTGAGTGAACGCCCCGAATACAATGACAAAATCACAATGATGTTTTCTCTCGCACCTGTCGCATACATCTCTCACATGACCAGTCCAGTATTCCGAGCCCTTGCAGCACTCAGCCCTGCTGTTCACGTAAATCTCTTTTAATTGTCTTTAAATTTAAGCGCAAAGCCGAGATGTTTAGAATTTTTTTTTATTATATTTGTAAATTTTAAACGAGTACATTAAAGGATAAAGATTTTCTAATCTTTTACATATTATAAATATTTGCAGAAGATTATGGAATTGCTTGGGCAGTACGAATTCAAACCATCTGGTAAATTCTTCAAGCAATTTGCTTCTAGTATTTGCGAACAAGGACAGGTTACTCAACTAATATGTAAAAATGTTATATTCCTAATATGTGGATACAGTGAGGAACAACTCGATACGGTAATTTTCGAATTCTTTGCCTATGAAGGTATTCTTTACCTATAAAAATTTGATTGAACATATTTTAATTTTTATATCATTTTTTTAAAGGAACTACTCCCAGCAATACTAACACATGTTCCCGCTGGAGCTAGCACTAAGCAGTTCGTTCACTACGCTCAATTAATACACTCAGGTATTATATAGTACAGAATATCAGTATCATTAATTCTAAAAATAAAATTCCGAATACCATCGTGATCTTATTTTTAACTTGAACTTATATCGTATTAACAAGTTATGGAAATTTACAGGTCATTTCCGACAGTATGACTTTGGATGGATGGGTAATTTGGCAAAATACCACAGCATCATACCTCCTACTTACAAATTTAAAAATGTTAAGGTTCCAGTCTCTCTGCATTACAGTTCTAACGATTGGCTTTCACATCCAATAGTACGCAAATTAACATTGCACTACATCTTTTTTTTATTTCTACATTTTATTATACAATGTGTACAAATATCGATTATTTTTTTCAGGACGTACAAAAAGTATACTCGGAACTGCCGAATGCGATTGGTAAATTCCGTGTACCGCACGACAAATTTAACCACCTTGACTTCTTATGGGCAAAGGATGTAAAACCTTTACTTTACGATAAGATTCTAAATTTGATGAACAGATATAACAAATGATTTAAGCAATTGAATGCATTAAGCAGTTGAAATCAAGCTAGTCAATTACATATTAGATGTTAAGCCTTTTATTTTTAATTTTGTAATATTAAATCTAGTATAGACTAATTTGAGCGATTTGCTAGTACAAAATTAATTAGGAAATGTTAAAAATCAGTATTTAACTTTTATACCTGTAAAATTTTAAGGCTTTACTTTTGTACCAAATAAAAAATTATAAAATAAATAAGAAGCAACACTCAGTCGTATTTTTAATCTGCATTTATCTCCAAATAAAACCATTTATTTCTTCGTTTCTTTCTTTTTATAAATCTTAAGGTGAAATTCAGTACTTGCATAAAATTCTCATTTAACGATCGCAGAAGAAATAAATTTAGCTATACAAATGCAAACAAATTATAAAAAAGTCCGATTAAAAAAATTCAACGGACTCTACCGTTGATCGTCTTAATAATATCAAACGGATTCCCTCATTCACAAATACCGAACGAGAAGCTACAACTCACCTCGGTACGGAGCTTTCACTGTCCTGTAGTAAGACACTGGCTATACAATGGAGCAGCATTTGGTGGACGAGCAGCCCAACCACCAAAGCTCTCATCTGCACACGCACTATGTAAAGCTCGGGATTCAAGGCCGATGCCACCGAGGGTGGATAAAGTAGGAAGACGTAGGATTTCTCATCGATAGGCTCGTTCGCCTCCTCGAGACGCTGGTCCTCCAGCAAAAATACCTGCAAACACATCGTACAATCTCAATAAGCGTACCTACCTTTGCATGACACATCCCGTCGAAAAATCAAGGCTCTTTTACTGATTATCTTTGCAAGATATTTTTTAAGGCAATTTGACGTTATTAAATAACCATTTTGAATCTTATCAGTTGTTAATTGATTGCTAATAAATATAAACAAGTTATGAAACGAAAATAAAGTATTTACATTGATTTGGCACTTGAAATTTTCTGATTTGAGTTTATTGAAAAAGCAAAACTTATCCTATCATAATGATCCTTCAAAATATTTTTGAATACTGTCAATGGTTAAAGAAGATGACTTTACATACAGTAACATTAGACATGTTAAAGTAAATTTAATGTAAGTTAAAAAAAAAAAATGGCATGTTAAATTACGTAGTAAAGCTGAGAAAAACAATTTCTATGTATGTTAACATATATTTACCGCTACGATTAAATAATAATTATAATCAATTATTTCATCTCTTAAATTAAGGGTCAACACATTATTAAATGTAAATCTGCTGCACTTATTCTTGCTAGTAAAACACTATCTAAGTTCAATAATCATGATACATATAATACAAAGATACTCGAGTTTTGATCAGCTATCAGAAGTGATTGATAATATAAAACATAAATATGGTACATCTAAGTTTCGAAAAAAGGCAATGAAAAAAAATAAAAATATCCAATATATGCGTTGCTTGGTTTTTAAATTGAAAAGATTGAATAATAAAATCAATCGCTTCAATAATCATAGATATACGGACATATGACCAAATTATTTTTCTCAGCAACACTCGCTAGGATTTATTTTGCAATAATACTTTGAATACGAAGAGTAATTGGAATAAAGTACAAAATTATAATAATACTTCTAATAACTTTACAACTTTCAAAACTGAGACTTTAACATGAAGAATTGAAATAGGACTATTGCAATAAAGGAATATGTATAACTTTTCGAGATCTTAGATTTCAAAACAACGTTAATATTACAAAGTAGGTATTGTACAAAACATTAAATGCATGTGAAATGTTTCCATTTGAAATCTATTATCTTGAAAATCTCGGAACAAAAAGTTTTAATACTATTTACATTCGAGTCAACAAAAGTGCTAAAATGGAATGTATTCATCATCCACTTTATATGTACTCGATCACAATAGGTGTTAGGAGCAGAAAAAATATTTCAAGGATCTTTATGAAAATCTACTGCTTTAATGCTAAAAAATGGCTCCAAACTATCTCTACGTTTCGACATAATTATAAACTAGCTATTTATAAAAAAATAAATCAAAGATAACAATTGAAAAAAAAAATGTAGAATAAGATATTACAGCATATTTACTTTCAGGTCTTCTAAAAACTAACATCAATTGTGCAGTCACAGACGTGAGGCTCTGTAATATCTGCAGTTAGTGATAGTACAACTATATATATATATATATATATAAAAAAACATACGCTAAAATTAAAGAGAAACGTAAATTTGACGTGTGATTGAATATATTGAAAAACGTGTCACTCTGTTTATATATATATCGAAGTAATGTGTGCGTTCTACTGAAGCTGCATTTTTGTACGTTCTGTTGATTTTTTTTCTCTCATTATTCATCTATGTATGTATAACGGAGGTGTCGTACACAATCAGGTATATAATAATATATATGTTACATCATCGTGTGAGAGTGAGAGGAAACATTCTAGTCATGGACCCAAGCCATGGATTTTATTAACAGTGATTCGCGTAAGGCTGTGCCGCGACTTATAGGCAATTATCGTATGGCAATTCTAGTTTCCGATTAGGTCCTTTATTACCTTATTCTCATAACTAGATATAAAGCTACAAAATGTTTAGATTTTGTTTTCCTGATTGCACTTTGTGCAGTAATAGACATAAAATTTTGGAAAGTTTCAAAACAATCTAGTAACTAATTAAAAAACACTTTTAAAAACAACAAAATTTAAAACGTGACCATTTAGAATATTTATTAAATTAACACCTTTATAATTGCAAATTTCTCAAATAATATAGATAATTTCGAATTAATTCGTAAGTTAGCTAATTATAAATGAATATAAATAAGCTTTTTAAAATTTTTCTTTTAATTGTATTTCAAGTAAATTAAAAGGACCCAGTCGACTAATCCTGTGCCTTCTACTAGCGCGTGCATTGGTGAATAAATGTTTTCAATGACATAATAAGACATAAAAAATAATTTCAATTATGCAAAACTATTTTTATTCTATTTTTATAATTAAGTATTTCGACGATACGCTATTTCATTTTAATTCAAGCTATTAGTTAATGAAATTAAAAGAATAATATATTTATATAGTAAAATTAGAATAAACGTATTCTGTATCTCTTATATTTAAGTGGTGAAAGTATTTTTTATCTCTTAAAGGTCAACGTTGATCATAAATAGTTTTTTAACAAATTATACGAAAATTGCAAATGAAAATAAATAAAAAGTAGCAGAGGTTTGAAATCTTGTCCAAGATGATAATGATTTTTAGGATAAACGGGCGGTTTTGTACAGATGCTGTAGTAACTGACATTTATAATTCTATCTAAGTAATACATTTCACAGGGTATAATGATGTAAAATAGAGGTAATATATATATTTACATCGTATATTTAAAATATATAACAGCTTAACACATTTGTAATGAAATTGGTTTTATATGCTCTTCTACATACGCATATATACAAAAATAAAAATGAATTTACATTGGTAACTTTAGCAGATTTTAAAATAGTTAAAAGAATAATAAAAGATAATGGGGGGTACTTTAAGTCAATTATTAAACACTCTAATTATCAAGTATTAAGATAGATTCCATCATAATTGATCATTATAAATATTGTTGAATGACAATGTAAATCTTCCGCTTTCGAGCTTAGTAGAATAGCAGATAAAATGAGATAAAAGACTTGACAGATCTTGTATCTGATACATTTCAATGAGTTACAGTTACCTTATAGCTTAAACTGTTGTAAGCTATGAGGTCAATGAACATGGCCGATATTTACAATATCGTATGGTCGCATTAATATGTTTATTTACATGTTCTATATATCAAACAATTGGATTGAAATACTCTCTTGATGACGTTAAGTGCTTCATCAATTAAATAAGATGCTTTACTTATTGTTCTGCAGACTAGATATTGATACATACATCCAGTTTTTAGGGAATGTGTGTTATTATCGCCAAATTTAAATTACTTCTAAAGATCAAAAGAAAAACATTTGAAAAAAGGTTATTTTAATTGTGGATATTTTGAATGGTATTAACAATGCACGTTACATTTCATAATCCATGTATGAACGGAGCTTGTATGTCAATTTTAGAATATTTTTATCGTATTAAATAATGTTACAAGAATATTTCAAAACTATATTTTTTTTATTTCTAGAAGTGTTATTTTACTAAAACCTATTTTGAAAAACTTCTTGACTGTATTTAATGCGAAATTGAAAAATAATGATTAGAACCCAGTACTACATCTAGTGTAAATTTAACAATTAATTGACAATAGAAAAATATTAATTCCGTCACACTTTGAATAATATTAAAAAAATATTCTATATCCCATACTAGAAAACTATTCTATTGCCCATCTCTATGCAAAAAATCTATTTCCCATTCTCTCAAACTCCTCGAAAAACACAACGACAATGAAAAATCCTTTTTCTCCTACACAATAAAAAAGCTGGAAGTAGGAAGAGTGAAGCTAGCTGGCATACCTTTAAAGTGTTACTTTTTATCCAGCGATGTCGCGAATGACGTTCTCATTCTACAAGTCGCTAAATATACATAAAATATTACATCCCACAATCATTGATATATAATGCAACCTTAATTTACGTTTCTTAAATAAAAGTGTAAATAAATTTTATACTCACCAGTTAGCCTCACTCTCGTAGGAGAGACTAGTAAATGTTTGTCGTTGTTAAGTTCAATTAAAGGGTTTTGAAAAAAGGGTTGCGAGAAACATTCTTATAAAAACTCAACGTTACTCTACTTCTATTCCATAGTTTCATTACTACATCTTGTAATTGCATAATGTTGTATAATACTTTTACTACAGTCAACTCGCTATGTACTACTGCTTTATAACATTGCATCTTCTTTTACTCATAAAAAAGTGGTCAATTGAAAGAAAAAATTTAATGCGAGTAATACGATTAATTCGATATGTTTGGAAAATCCGTTAAAACCATTCCTTGAAACTAAATTCCCGAACAATGAGTATTAGTTGCATACATGGATAATAAAAACTAGTGCTTGCAATAGCATAGCTATTCGATTTTATATACAGAATTACTTTATAAAATTGCACATCGAAAATATGTATAACGTATAGAATAGCCGGGCAACTAAACTGTCAAAATACTCATCGATAATAGAATAGGTCATTTGTACGTGAGTGTGTTTGTATGCGTGTGCGCGTGAGTGTGCCTGTGTGTGTACGTGTGGGTGCGCGAAACGGAAAGATGATTTGCCATTAAATAATTCTATATAGGTGTCATCCTTTGAATGTGCAAGGTATTCCTCATGATAGCATTTGGGATTCAATTAATATATTTTACATGATAACAGATCTTATGAGATTTTTACAAGTTGAATGTTTGAGATTATTTTACATATTAGGTGTTCCCATAGTGGTATTAATTACATTTTCTATACATGACTGTATAATATATTATGTTCTCGTTGTTAAAAATGTACGTTGTTACAAAAAAGAAAAGTGATAAATCTATGATAGATCATAATCTGGTACTCTATTATAACATAAGTTGGTGTACTATATTAAAGGTTATAACATCGAAAGCAATTGTAGAGTAATAAAAATGATTATTTATAACTCCTATGAATAGTTGCTTCTATAAATCGAATTTAGATCGTGATGATGGTCAGTGACTACACAGTCTATACGAAACCGCGCTCTATACTTTTCATCATTTCAACATTCCTCACATCGACAAGAGGGGAACGGTATATGAGCATTGGCAAAACTGAGTGACGGGGGGCGGGTTTTCATGAAGAGAAAGCAGGATAAAAAAAAATGGGTGAGAACGCAAATTGTTCTGGGTTTTCTTATTTGGTTGATTGTTGTTAAATCTTTGTAAAATCCATGACGAGAGTTACCGTGGAGGTTGGCTAGAGCCAATGGGGAGCGGCCGTGCTAGCCGGCGCAGTAGTAGTAGTGTTAGTGTAATCGGGGGGTGTTGTCGTGTGCTGCCTAGTACCGACGGGATAAGAGGTAGTTGTTGTTGTTGTTGTTGTAGTGTGCTGGTCGAGCAGTGTCGTCTCGATGGTCAAGGAGTCCTGGTAAGGCGTCATTCTCAGGGTCGAGGCGCTCTGCCTCTTGATCGCAGTCAATACCTCTCGCAGTTGGCTCACCTGAGATTTTAGGCAACGTGTCACCGTCATCGTGAAGACATGAGATGCTGGGATTTTGCTTTTCATTCTCTTTTTTTTTTTAAATTTTCTTTTTTTTTCACAAGTGTTTCTTTTTTTTTTTAGGTTATTGCAGCGCATTGCTATAGCTGTTATTATAGATTTACTTTTATTTGCGTCTGTTTGACGGCGACTTGGGCACACATTCTTCACTCGCACATTTCTTTAGCGTTGATCGTCGAGTCGTAGTACGAGGATAATGATATTCATGGATGTATATTCTCGGTTTATTTTTTTATCAAGTACAATTATTGTTTTTGTAAAGCCATTGGGTATGAGCACAGGCTAAAAAGAATGCTTGATGCAAGTGAAAATAATTCTGATAAATCTTTTTTATTATGTATTAACGAAGATATGACTATTATAGAGACGCGGATACTTGATTGTCTTGAAACTTTTAGAAATTTTCTGAATAATTGCTCTATAGTTTTGATAATATTCACCTATCCTATCCAATAAAATTTTCAATCGAATCTTTATAAAACAATCCATTAACGTCGTACTTCGATTATACAATCTAAGCGTATTGACAATTGATTTTACAGTATGAAGAAGACACAATTGGCTCGTTGATAACTTAAAAAAGTACAATGACAATAGAACTTCTACTTATATTTACTTTCTAATATAATAACTTAGAAAAGCATAGAGTAAAAAGTACATAAATAATGAATATGTAATAACAGGAACGTCAATGATTATGGGTGATTTTCGTCCAAGACTAGTAATGATTTTAACAAATGAATTGAAAAAAGTAAGGAAAAAAAATTATTTTTTATTAATAGTTAACAAACATAAAATAAAATATAAATTTCTGACATTCTATATAATAAATATGAAATAAAAAAGCAATGATCAAACATATCAAAGTATATAAAAAAATTTAATTGGTGTAGTCTTTTGTGACAGTGATTTCACATGAAATATACCTTTCGTAATACTGAAATCAAAACTTGCTTACCACATCTACAATATCTAAAGACTACTGTAACACAATCCACATCCTTTTACTGAAAAATCATGCAGATTATAATTGCGAGTGAAAGCATAATTAAAGGTAAAGACCAAAATCACCCACTAATCATCAGCACATCCTCTCACCCTACAATCCACCTACTGCGCACATTGAAGATGTAAGCAAGAACCTTAAGTACTCCAATAGTAATAAAATGAATAAATATACATAAACATCTAAAGTATAGATCTTACTTCTACACACACATATATACCCTAAACCATACTTACATTGTTCAACGGGTACAAAAGCTACAACTCTTATACAATCTCGAGATACGTTTGTATATAATATATAGATGAAGCGAGAGAGACACAGGATAGAGGCGCCAAAAGCCATCGTCTTACGTAGCTCGGGGAGCAGATAATCCGAGTATATGTATATATAGCAAAGAGTTTGTACAATAGACGATGTGAGAGAAGTCGTACCTGGGCAGCGAGTTGACGCAAACGCTCGGTCTCCTCGGGCGTGGCGTCGCGACGCGCCGCGACCTTCACCTGGGCAGCGTCGCCGTAGAAGGACTCGGAGCGGGGCGAGAAGGCCATCGTAAGCTGGTGCAACTCTTGCAGGGAATTGGAACAGGCTCGGTGACAGGCCACCCCGCAGACTTCCCACTGCTCGGACGTTAGATTCGGACCGCTGCTCACTAGTACGTGCCTGTTATCGAAACATACGCGTTCAGTATACTATCGCATCTCTTTTGGGTTTTGCTTTGGATTACAGGGATGTACAGTCTTGAGTAAGTGTATAACTGCCGAGTTTAGTAGGAAAAAGCTTGAGCTAGGAAAATCTTCGTACACTTAGTTTGACGAAGTGTTTTTTTTTTTAAATATTGTACTTAAATGTCTTAGGATTACAAAATACTCAAATATTCAGTTTTCGTGTAGCTAACGTGTAGCAAATCTGAACCATTCAAAGCATAAATCCTCAAAAAACCTTTGATCAGACGTATACCACTGAATATATATTCCCATTGATACACCGTTGCTTTATCCAATCTTAATAGACCTAATAAAGTAAAAGCCGTTTCGCAGCTCAACAAGTGACAATCACCTTGTCCTCAAGGCTTTCTCTCCTCTCCGTATGTCTCTCAAAGTGTACGCATATTAATAAATAAATACTGCTCGAAGATAGAATTTCAATCATCACTCTCTTACACACACATCGAGTCTTTCCTTTTTTTCTCGCGAGTCAGAGAGAATAAACAGATCCTGAATGACCGGCTATAACGTGATCCGTTCGATCAAACGCTAGATCACGCGCGTTCGTTCACAACTCGTCGGCTACGAGTTAAGGACCTGTGCCGCAGTTTTTAAGGATCGCCGACTCTCCGAGCCTGAGCGAGAGAGAGAGAAAACGATGTAACTGCACCGTCGTACATCGATACCCCGATACAGATAGAGTTACGGTCTCGATTCGATACTTGTGTGAGTGGCCGCGCGAGACTAACAAGCCTGCAGGAAAGTAATGCGGAGGCTGTAATGGAAACAAAAATCCGTTGACTGGTCGCTATAATCGCAACGAGGTATACAAAATTAATCCAGTTTGAGTGTTTATCGATGAACTAGAATTTTAAAACATATAATATATATTTTGTCTTGAATAGAGCGTGTAAGATGATGCCGATGTGTAGTTCTAAAATTTGAAAATACCTAAATGCATCATCGTAAGTAACCAAATTAATAAAAAGTCCACTTTTTCAAATAGTTTGTGCAGTAAGGAACGATCCGTGGAAACATGAACAAAACTGCAGGACAAAATAAATAAAATGCATGAATGAAGTACAGTGAGAGAGCGAGAGAGAGAGAGAGAAGACGTATATGTGTTCATGTACATATATACGAGGGTGTCGAATGTCGGTGGCTATGGGTTGTGCGCGAGCGAGCGACGACAGCCTGTCAAGCTTCGTTATATCGTTTTCCACGACTAAGGAGCCACGGCACTCGGCGCACGAGCCTATAAGTCTATGATACGCGCGAGCGCACCTTTTTGCCCTTTTTTCCGCTTCTCGCTCATTTGAATCCTGCTCCCACCACCTCGTCTACACACACACACACACACACACACACACATACACGTGCCCTCGCGTACATTCCACTTGCGCAACCAGCCTCCGTGAACACAAGCACACGAGCGAGAAGAAGCTAGTTTATGCTCGCATGAGAAAACGAGGCGTTCGTTGTGCGCACTGCGACGACCGATATATTAATATTAGTCATCGATACGTCGAGATTGAGTTGTGCTTCTATTTTTCTTTTTTTTCTTTTGCGTTATACACGTAGACACTTTTAGGAAAGGATGTTGCGGAACAATGTATACAATCGACCTGAAAGTTAAGTGTGAGATGCGAAATGTACACCTGCATAAGGGGATATTCTGATTGCGTCTACGCACGATGGACATGATAATCACGTTAATTCGCGGAAAGTTTTGTAATTCTGCGATAAGGTTATACTTATCGATACGTACGCATAATCTGTTACATACATATATCTCGCAATAAGAAATATTTTTGCATCTAATAATATAATGCTTTACCTGATACAAGCGCAACCAAGTCGAGCAATGCTTTCTGTTGGCTGGACAACACATTCTGCCATCACTAAGAAAAGTTGCTTTAGCATCAGTGTCGTCGCCGATAAATAGACTTCGTTTTTTTTAATATCTGGTCCTACGGAGAGAATTTCATTTAGAATTCCATTTTGAATTATTGTACTTGCAGTATTAATTCATAGTTTATTTAAATATAACTACTTATTATTTAAAAAAAAACGCAAATAATGTATAAAACAAGATAACCTAATACCTTGTAAGTGTGCAATGAAATCGACTACTAAATCCGTGGTAAGGCCACAGCACTGCTTGAAATTCGGTGCAAAATTATCCCATCCTCTGTAAATCTTCGAAGTCTTCCTTAACCAATTCTGCACCATGGGAAGTAATAAATGATTAACACAGTACAGACCAAAAAGTGGTCCAGGGGTATTCAAAGTATTCCTTAATAGATGAAATAGAGTTTCCAAAGTTTGGGGCTGATATTTTTTCGGACTGATCATCGTTGCGCTAGCTAAGCCTTCGATCAATAGAAACCATACCCTAAAAATATTTTATTAAAGATTGAACTCTAGATATCTCCAGTAACTTGTATAATATGCTGTACCTGAGAATTCCACTAGGTCGATCCATACTTTGCAAGCTAACAAATTTGGCATCCTGCGACGTGGAGAGCAACTCGTACGAAACTTCAGGAACCACGTCGTGCAAAGAGTCAGTTTTCCGATCAAAACGCGCTACCTCCAGATTTGGAATTATCGGGTCAACGTACTGAGGTATGGTAGACATTTGGATCCTTTGGGCGGAGTGGAAGATGGGACAGGCAGGCATTCGGTACATGGAAGCCAGAATGTCGCTGCAGCTCAGCAGGTACTTGAGACTCTCCAGGCACAATCTCATCCTTCGACCGTCACTGTCGTTGGATGGTTCCTGTGCGATAACAGACATTTCGTGAATAATTAATTTAACGTACTATTAAAACTAAAAAAGAATTAAAATTAATCTAAGCATTTTCTTGATGATCTTATTTCGACTTTTAATTAAACAATGAGCAAAGATACTTATTTTATAAATCATCTAGATCTAATTCTCTCAACTTCTTTCGATCTTCTTTTATTGACAATAAAAGCCAAAAGAGAATCTTTCCTTATTTATAACAAGCAGTGAAATTACTATACCGATTTAAAAGCTCGATCATTACACAACATTACATCATACTATACTTTTCAATAATTTCAAAACTAGATAGATAAAGTGATTGACTTACGCTGTGGCTGCTAGTCTCGGATGGGGATGTCTCGGGCTCGCCAATACCGCGCACATGCCTCAGTAAGCAGAGTATGCAGTCCAGGGCGGCATTGGCAAAGACCAAGGTGTTGTCGGTGGTGAGGAAAACGCGAAAGACTTCGAGTAGCGGGGCCGACTCGACGCATTCCGCGTTGCCGACCGAGGCGACCTTCAAAGCGCCGAACAGCGGACGCCAGCCTGACCTGATCTCCGTGCGATTCGTTTCCACAAATTCACAGATACAACTGACGATCTACAAGATCGTTTAGATTTTTGATTATTTTTTTTTTCATCAACACTATCCAATAGAGCTCTTGAAAAAAAAAAAAAAAATAAGAATTCGATGACCCAAAACTCACTTGATCTTGGACATCGCTGTCGCAGAGTTCGAGACACAGGAGGTTCTCGAAGGGCTTGAAGAGCGCCTCGTTGAAGTGAAAATGGGGAAGCTCGAGTTGATCGTTCAGTAGCGCGGCCATGGAATCGTGAATGCATTGCACCGCCTTCTTCGAAATACCGCGATCCTTGTGACAGGCTGCTTCCATGAAGTGTGGCCCCAGTATGCTCCAAACCCTCATTATGTGGATCAGCGGCCTCCCACTTTTCACGCATTTCAGCATCACCTGCAATTTTATTTTAAGCCATTACTACTTATCTGACGCGAAAAAAAAAAGCAGAATTACAAGAAGAAAGGAGCAGAAAGTTTTCTCACCTCGCCAAGTCTCGACAATAGCAAGACATTGAGCTCCTCCTCGCGGGGCTTGGTCCTGCGCCACCAGATTTTCCTGTTCTCCTGCGAGCCGTCCGTGCTTTTGAACAGCTGATCCTTGCTGGCACGACAGAGCGCCTGCAGGAAAGAGCAGAGAGCTCGGAGGTTAAGCTTGAGAGCCGCGTCCTCGAAGAGTCGGTCGACCTGCTGCGACAGTATACAGACAATCTTGGCAGCGTAGTCGGCTGGTAGGATGCCGTTGAACTGGTTGTCGGCGTTCGACTCTAGGATTATCTCCGGTATCGTCTCCGTCGCCACGTTCTGCGTATACGGCGTCGAGAGAAAACTGTACACGTCGACGCTGAAACGTAATGCCGATATACTTTTGCTTGTTCGATAGCTTATATTCATACTTTTTACATAAACTTTTTATATAAACGATTAATCATGATAATGGATAATGTGAAAGGTGATTACCAAGTGTCATCGTCATCGACTATGTTAAAACTAAGCCGAAGCCTGTCTTGATTTGATTTACAATCGCTATTAGAGTGAGTTAGTTCTTTCTTCTCCTTCTTTACTGCTTTAGGAAAAGCTAGATTTTGATTTTTCCCAAAAAAATCATGTTCCAGCTTGCTTACGTAAAGGCAGCAGCTAATAAATATATAAAAATCATTTTAATTATCTGCATTACATATGTTCAAACATCAAAAAATCTAATTATTCTACATCAAGTTCTTACGTGAATACATGAGGCCAGCAATCGCTGCCGTGACTTCCAAGCTCCAAACCTCTTGCTAAGAGAACTTCCATACTCAACGCATGCGACGTGTGCAAATTCGTAGCCTTATTCTGAAGCTTCAATCTCAGTACATCCTTTGTGCGTCTAAGTTTTGAAATCGACTGCTCCGAGCACGCAGCCTTCGCCAATAGGGCGAAAACTGACCCACAGCGATTTTGCAATCCTATTATTTTTTAATGAATATACCAATTAGACGCAATTAGAAGTTACATTTTATCATGCTATAAAAAAGAAATCTTCTATAATAAACCAAATAAATTTACAATTTACATTCAAGTACTTCAGTACAACGTTCACCGTCAACCTTTAAAATAAGTGCACACAATGTTCACCTAGAATATTGCTGAGCATCGCCGCCTTGTGCAACCCCTCCAACGCCAAAACAATGGTGTCCTTGATGCCTCTCCTGCCGTCATCCTTGCCCAATATTCCCTTGGCCGTCTCATCTTTGGAGGGATTCAGGCCCGTCGACAATACCGTGACCATACTGTCCCAGCAGCAAGTCAGCACTCTTCTGGACAATTTGGCTCCAGCCTCAGCTTCGGGAGTTGACTCGCTGCGCGACAGTTGTGCCTTTTCCAGGCGTAGATAGTCCGAGAGTAGCTGACCACCGGGGTGACTGCCCGAGATGCCGTCAACGTCGATGAGTACGTTGACTAGTGCGTTGTTGTCGGTGGATGTCGGATTGTAACCACATTTTTCTAACAGATTGCATGCCAATATCTGCTGGTACAGCTCGGACAACCAAGTGGCAGAGAGGTAGACTAATACGCCCGAGCCGTGAACTTCTTCGACGAACTGCTCCTGTTGTGTTGAGAGAGGGTTTAAAGTTGCTTGATCGATGGGCTTATTTAATTAAAAGCGGGTCTTATACATTTACTTGTGTAATGAGTCAAAGTATGAAAAGCTCTTTTAACTACTGATAATTAGTGTGGGATGTTGAATGATACGGGACTAGGAATATTTTTTCATTGTAAAACTAAAAAGTATAAATAACACGGGTTCACATATTAAAAAAGTATCCATTACGATATTAAAAGAATCTAACTAGAATATCATTATTTATTGTAAACTAAATCTGAATATGACCTCCGAATGGATCTATCGTATAATAATTTTAGGATACCTTAAATTGCAAGGTTAAAATTTTTTTAAATATTTTGGTGATTGCTATTATATGGGTGATTCTCCAGAACAGCGTACATTTAAATCAATTTTTGTAATTACCCTGGAATTTTCAAATGAATAATTTAATAGATGAATAAATATTTAATTTTATAATAATATTAAGTAAGAACGCAATATTTGTATACTTACTTAACATTATTATAAAAATAAAATATTTATTCAACTAGTAAAATTATTCATTGGAAAATGCCAGGATGTTTACAAAAATTGATTTAAATGTACGCCGTTCTGGAAAATCACCCATATAATACTCATTAAGAATGTGTGAAACTGCATTTTTAATAATCCAACGTTTGAAAATGTATATCCAGAGCAAATAAATTGAACAACTAAGTACGGATTTGAATGTTTGTGAACTTTAAATTGGTGTATCTCGAATATGAAATATCGTACGTGGGTGATTTAAAACGAATTTTGAAGGGGGCTACAAGTACTATATAACCCAGCCCATCGAAATAATAACCAAAAATTTTCTCTCTACGTTGTATATTCAATCGATCGTATGAGGAACAATTTTGGATACGCAGTGGATGGTAAAATTAAATAAAAAAACTGCGTAAAATTACTATTTTGGCGACGTTTCGTCAGCATGGTTCGCTGACCCCTTCAGGCTATATATTTCAACACATAGAATGCAATGTAACCATGAATTCAATTTTAACAATACAATAATATTAGACAGAGAAGCAGATTATAAAAAAAGGACTAATTTCTGAAATGATTTACATTAATTGCAGCAAAAATACCATCAATAAAAAAGATGACATTCAGTTTGTTAGTAATATTTACAAACCACTTTTAAGTAAATTAAAGTTATAATAAATAGCCGTTTCTTTTTAAATATTCATATTGTCATCAAATGTACTGCTCTTCTTATTTCATCGAATTCTAAACCAAGTTCCAAGAATTGATCAACTCATAGGATTATATACAAAATCTGATTATCACGACGGTATCGTTTTGCTTTTCGTATTATTCTAGACGTGCCTTTGTAAGTGTGAGATGAGACTTATTTCTTTCCTTACGCAAGGAGCTAGACGTAATAAGTTTATTTAACATGTGACAAGCGTGAAAGATTGTGTTTACATGGTATGGAGAAAAAAAGAAATAATGAAATTTGTGTTTTTTTGTTGTAAGCAATATTGTATAAAAAAAAAAAATTATTTTGTGTGTGGAAATATATAGCCTGAAGAGGTCAGCGAACCATGCTGACGAAACGTCGCCAAAATAGTAATTTTACGTAGTTTTTTATTTAATTTTACCATCCGCTGCGTATCCAAAATTGTTCCTCATACGATCGATAGAATATACAACGTAGAGTAAAAAATGGAGGACGAGCAAAATACCTAAACATTGAATAACCAAAAATTTTATACCTTGTAATTTAAAATATCTAAACAATATTGTAATATAAGATATCTTAAAATCGTAAAGTAACGGACCAATTCTGAAGATATCTAGATTCACAAGGTATAACAATATTCTATTTACAACAGCGAAGTACTTAAGAAATGAATCGAAAAACGATATTTATTTAAAGTTAAGAAGTTATTTTTTAACCACGCTTCTAATATATACAAATAATTTAAACAAGTCACGGATGGTATATTTTAATAATAAAAGATGTACTTACTTCGTTAATTGGAACCTGACGGCTTTCATCCTCGTAATAATTCATCCGTATTAATTTTAAATTCAACAACAAAGCTGCATACGTAGCCAAATATATTCCATCTGCATTCATTATGGTGATCAGGGTGCAATTATCGTTGTGAGTTTCTTTTTGATCGTGAAGTCTTTGCTGTGCTGCAAAAACTCCTGAAATAATAAAGTTTATTTTGAAAATCTTGAGCATATGCTTTATTAAATCACATCAGCGTATTTTTCATGATTTTGAAGTCACGAGATAACCATAACGGCTCCGACCATTTGCATAATTTTGTAGGTATTTAATATAGTCGTTAAAACGACATAGATTTGATAGTTTAACTAAAACAATTTATTTACATTTCTTTCCTTATTTTATTACTTTCTAAACTGATCAGACAGATTTGAAATTATCATCAATACACATATTAATAATAATATAAATGAGCTAGCAGTTTTCGATGTCATCTACCTTTTATTCCGAAAACTGATCTATTCTATTTATAATGCGTCATTAAAAAATAACTCATGATTTCTTTATAAGTCGGATTAAAATTACCTTTACAAAATGAAAAACACGTTGCAAAGGCTTACCTTGGCAATAATCCGAGGCGAAGTTCTGCAGTGCCTCGTCAACTTCAATGTTACTCCTGAGATTCAAGACCGTAGGCACCAAATCCTGCCTCAGGGTCTTAACGAATCTGCGCGCGTTGTGTCGCTCAACATCGACATTGCACTCTTCGGCGAACTGCCTACCCACGTGCAGGCACTTGGGCAGCTTTTCAAGCCTCAGACGCTCCCGCTCATTCGCTAAGGCGTAGTCGTTGTCTTCGAGACAGCTGTTGGTATCCTCGGCGCCTACGTCATCGGCGGATTCATTGGGTGGACCTTCTGTATCCGTTGAATCGCCGTCCTCGGAAGGCCCGTGACCCGAGGAATCCGAATCCGAGACGCTGCTCTTTTTCATCAGCTCCAGCTGTTCTCTGGGATTTTAGTGGTCGACGAGATGAGTAATTTGAGCATCCCCGACTCAAGAGGGAGAATATCTCTTTGGTGGAAATTTACCTGTAAGTCTTTGGAAGACGCGCCATACTTTGGTAAGTGAGAGGACCGCGATAGTCGCAGGACTCCAGATCATCGTAAAGGTTATTGATGGTGCAAGTATAATCGTGGCTGATGGCTTTGCCTTCGCAGAGCTCCTGAAGTGCCGAGAGCATGGACACGACACAGGAGACGCTCGCGTGCAGCACCGTCAGACCTGCGTTCGTCGACTCCTCGATCGAATCCATCGCCCTGTATCAAAGTATTTCCAAAGTTAGGCCGATACCAAGTTCGATCGCAACATTATGGCATTATGAGGAAAATTGAACCTACAGCCTCATGAGTGCCATGTCACTTTGCAATTGACTTGATTTTTCTTCGTCGACGAGAAGCGGCCCGGCAAAATCAACCATTCGACTTGGACTGCGCAATAGCTCCTTCAAAGCTTTGAGTGGCTCCAAACGCTGCTGCGGAGGCGGATAGAGCAGCATTCGATGAAATACCGATTCCAGGACTGGACGAAGTGGACCCACGCATCCGACCAAACGCACCAACTCTGTTCCAATACTGAAAGAGGTAAGCACGATCAAACTCTTTCATCTAACCAAGAGGTTTCCTTAACCGATACACCCTAGAATTACATGTAATTCGACTCCCAATTCTAGTCAACAGTCGATGGTATACCTGTAAACGGTTTTGGCCTGGTGACTGTCGAAGCCGAGGGAGCTGGTGAGGTATCCAGAGCCGCGTCCAAGCTCACCGTCTCTACCCTCGCGCGACGTGAAACTCTTGTCGACTCGCGGCGTCCCGAGGAAGGCTATGAGAGCCGGACAGAACTTCTGCCAGAGGAAGGTCGTGAAGTGGGCGTTAGTGTGGATCTTCTGGGGTAGCGACGAGATAAGCGTGTGCAGACACTCGAGCAGGAACACCACCGTATTGCCGTTACGCGCACTGTAAATCAGAGCGAAATGTTCTTTCTCATTCGTTCTGTTGAATCAAAATATATAGCGTAATCGATTCAATGATTATGCAGATGAAGAAATATCTATAGTGTGAGCGATGTTATGTTTTTGATACTTGTGACTTTTATAATGCGTAATTCATTATTTGACAAAGTGTCTCCGTCGCTTAGAGATAAACAGGATGCGCGAGAAAGGTGATTAATTTTACGAGAATTGGAAGAGCTCGGTAGAAAGCACTGGCATAATAAACTGGAATAAGATGTAATAAGATATATCGATCGGTCTGAGGATATAAACGAGGTAGTGGTATCCTTTTACAACTTGTTGATTGTTGGCTCGAAAAACACTATTCTTCTTTGTAACTTTCCCGACAAAATCTATGATCGGATCGACTGCAGTAACTTAAAGCTTTGGCGACACGTGAATTTATCTTGGCTAAAGCGTTGGCCTTAAAAATGTCAAGGATGAACGGATTGAAAAATACATTCTCATTTCAGATATAACTTATTCACAGCTACAATTACACACCGGATAGCTTAACAAACTCGTATAACTACTTTGAATAACTCATTTAGTATAATGTGGACAGAACAATTTCTCCTTGAAACAATTCAATTCTAAAGTCGCGACCTTGAGGATCTCGAGTAGAAAGCAGAGCAAAGATAAGTAGAAAAAAAAAGCATAGAATAAACTCACTTTTGCGCCTCGTCGAGTTTGCAGCAAATGTACTGCAGTATTGGTAAAGCTTCATTGAAACAGGAAACGCCGCGCTCGCGTATATTCTTGTTGCGCCTCGCGTTCTCGTCCATTTCTTGGCACTCTTCGTCTGGGCGAAAAATGAAAAAGCAAGAAGTGGTCATTTATTCTTCTGCGAGCATTGAGGCTAAATTTTCTAATTAGATCTCACTTCTGTACGGTGTTAATGAGTCTCGATATCGATACAAGAAAAACAGTAGAGCTCAATTAACACAATATCTTAGTTTATGTTAATGATTGGGCTCTTTTTCTATCTTCTAAATTTGAAAAATGTACAGACATTTGCAAAAGTTAATCTTTAATGATCGTTTTTATTGAATTTTCCCATTCATCCGAAATATATCAGATTCCATTCACACCGTATATACAAATAGATAAAAGACTGTCCCTAATCTTATAAGGTCGCATTCGAATGAAAGTATTGTTTTAAAAACTTACCCAAAAACAAGCAGAAGGAGCGTAAAGTCTGACTGGTGGCCGCTTGTGCCGCTGTTCTTACCGCTTGATTCCCGTGCTCGAACGCCTCGCAGCAGGTCGTCAGAATAGCGATTATCAGGCGGCCGTTCATCGTCCAATACGGACAACAAGCCACTTGGAGCAGCACCTTCGGATCAAATTTCTTATGATGCGCGCAACGAGAAGATATCGGCTTATGTATCGATTTATTGGAAGCGTTAACATTTAGTCTTCAATGCGATGACTCCGGTTAATTGTGTAAATATATAAAAGTTACGATCGGATAACGCAAATACAGACATTTCAACTGGAAGGTATTATAACATAAATATTTCGCGGTCTATTTTTTATCTCTTATAAACAACCAATTACGTATATATGTACATTGAAAAAAAGTTGCACAGTTGAAAAGTTTTTTCTTTTTACTTTGAACGCAAATGAAAAACCATCAAACGCATCGTTAACGCCAAACTCCAATCGAATCGAAAAAAAAAACGAGAGTACACGTGCAGAGTTGAGCAAAAAGGGTGGTTGGTTTGGTTGCATAATAATGGGCGAGAAAAAAGGAGCGAGCGAGCGAGCGCCGGGTGCGAAAACAAAAAAGCAAAAAAACTCACTTTGAGCATGTCGGTCTGAGTGTCGTCGGACTGCGACAGTATGGAGCCCATGGCGTGCAGCATCTGAGCCGGAAGCCACAGGGAATCGTCTTCCGGCTCGTACGGCGACTGAAATCTGTCGTCCCGCAGCATTCTCTGCGCAAACAGACAGACACACATAACACGCGCCCGTATTATACCACGAGAAGCCACAAATTAGACGCTCATGCATATATATGTATATATGCTTCTTCGCTCGCGGCCAGGCTCCGTGCCACACTAAGTATTTATTTATTAAAACGCTATATAGCTGTGATTTCTTCCTTTTCTTCTGTTTGCTCTCGCGCAGTTGCGAAGAGAAATAAATTCTTCTTTTTTTCTCACGGGTTTAACATTCGCCAGCGAACAGTGTTTATTGCATATATAGATTAGGCTTGAAATTTGGAATTTAGACAAGTGTTGCCCATTCTGGTTTTTTACGATAGAATTCTTATATATTTTCAGGTAAAATCTAAATTGTATAAAATGAAAGATAGAAACAGCGAAGAATGATATAAGTAACGATAAAAATATAATCAAAAAATGTAGACGACAAATCCGGTACTAAAGTATACACCAGTATTTCGTTTATAATCTGCATGAAAAATGCAACTTTTACAGTGAATTTTAAAGGAGCTGTATACCTTTTTTTATCTTGCTGATAAGAGTTTTTAGAAGTATTTTCATGTTCGTAAAAACATAAACTTACTTTAATTTGAAATTAAAAAAAATACATTGTAATGTAAATGGTTAATAACTTCAAAATTAGATAAATTATGATGGTTTATGATAAAATTAAAGACAATATTTACGAAAAATCATAATTATTCTTGCAGGTGACTTTAAAATTCAGAGATATTGCAAAACCAATATTACGTAAGTTCATTTGCCCATAAATATCATCTAGTCAATACAATAAACATTTGAAATGTATATTTAAATTTCGACTCTAGCTAGCATTAAACATAAAAAAAGTTAAATAATTCGAAAACAAAATTCAATTCCAAAGAAAATGTAAGACTTCAAAAGCTCTGAAAAATCATTATTATTATTTTATGTTTTTCAATGCATCAATATGGATTAAATTGTTATCCGTGTGTTGTATGGTCAAGGTATCAGTATTAGAACAGTAACCAGAAAATGAACAATTGATTAATAAACATGCAATCGAACTATTTTTAACGATTTCAGCAAGTAAAAGATCTTTTCCATAATTATACAAACAATGGAATCAGTTCCCATTTAATTAATTAAAAATTTCACGTGACCTGTACATATATTGGCCTTGACCGTCCAATTAACGATACCGTTACCCTAAGTTAGCACGAAACGAGAAACAATCATATATATATATATGTATATGTATATGTATATACATATCGTTCATTATTAATTTTAAAAAAAAAGTCTGATCCGATAAACCATCTGATCGCTCAGCAGTTTCCCGCGATCAATTTTCCCCTTTTTACTTCCACAAGTGTAGAGAGCAATAAAAAAGGGAGGAAAGCTCAGTTTTATATCCCCTCGATGAAAACCCTCCTTATAACGCGCGATCCCAATCAAGTACACGCGCGCGAGTCAAGCTGTCTTTCCAGGAAAAAAAAAACACAAAGAACAGCAATGTGAGAACAGAACGGTCAGAGGTAACGTACACAAAAAAAAAACAAGAGAGAGAATAGAATGGGAGGTAAGTGAAAAACGTCGAAAAATCGCGGTTTCGAGCCTTGCCTTGATACACAGCGTCAAACACACACATACAGAGAGAGAGAGAAAAGGTGGTAGACTCACGTGCAATCCGGAGAGTCCGAAGGCAACGAACTTGCTCCTCTTGGTCTCGAGTGCGAGCTGAATCGCTCGTAGGCACTTGGCGCGCAGCTCGTGTGGCGGATCGCGCAGCAGTCCCTGCTGTTTGTCCAGGAAGTCTGCGAACAGCGCGCCAAAACTCATGATGATGTGTATGTATACGCACAGGTATATCGTCGTCGAGTGTATAGCGAGGCTTGGAACAAGAGCAGCTGCTGCACACTCCTACATCTGTGTGTATACATACGTGCGCGGTACGCAACAATGCGCATTCCAGAGTAAACGTCACTATATACGAGGCCCGCGCAGATCAGTGTCCTGGTGCATATGGGCGTTTTTTTTTTTTTTTTAAGGTTTGAACCCTTTTTTTTCGGTTGCTGTACCGAGTGTGTATATATATATATATGTGCTGAGGGTTATGCGAGTTCGTTTCGATATGGGCTTTTAAATGGTTTGGTACAAAGCTGCTTTGATGCGAATGAACTATGTGAATGGCTAATGTTTTACGAATGAAATGCAGGTTCAACTCTGGTTATTCTCGTTGTTTCGAAAATATGAGCAATTTCTTCCAATAGATATATAGGTACACGGTATTAAAAGGGTAGAATGTGAAACATGTTTGGCAAACTTTTGAAAAAATTATTCAATGTACTTGATTGTGCGATTAAAAATATTTCTGTTTCGCTTTAAGCGATACAGTATTCAAATTCTATGTAAAATCCATCTCTATATTAAATTGAAAATAAAAGAGTGTACTTGAAACGGTTTTAATAATTTGGAAAATAAAACAAATAAAATTCAGTCATTTTGCTTCCGTTATTTGAAAAGTGAATAATATATAGGTGTAGCAAAAATTGTATCGCTGAATCCAAGCCAGAAATTTTCCAGATTACAGTGTACTGCGCGTAATTCTACCCACGCGCGTATATATTTATAAACGTTCCTTTTATTATTTTCTCCATAAAACAACGCACACATTCACACATATGCACACCGATCGATGGATGCAAAGAGAAAATACCAAGAATGCTGCATTCAGATATATATATATATGTGTAGAGTGCTTTATAAATATACGTATATACGCATGAATGTTTTTCTCTATAGCAACGACAAACAATCGGTGCAATTCAAATGGCAATCGAATTAGCCATATCTTACAGCAAATACGCATCGAATTAAAATAATTTCAGAAAAATAAATGTCCCGAGATTTGAGTTCCAATTTGAGGTTTCACACGAATCTAGTAAAAAGATAACAATCCAACGTGCTTATCTACGACTGCTTCCACTCATTAAAAGCCTACAATGTCCGTAATTCAACATAATCAGCCTATATAAATTGTCACACGTGCACAAACGATTGGACGATATTTTAAAAAAGGAAAAACGTTCGAATCGTCGCTTTTCACCCGATAAAAAAAAACACAACAGCGTGTCCCTACACCATACGGACACGAGTACGCAGCACGCATTCCATACCTATATATTATACGCGCACACAACAAAAACACACGTCGGCCAGTCTAACCGCTAACGATATACGTCCAAAAAAAGAGAGAGAGAGAGAGAGAGAGAGAGAGAGAGAGAGAGAGAGAGAGAGAGAG